>JAGFZM010002203.1:0-38761 GCA_017657215.1 Limnothrissa miodon
CGCCTCGCCTCATTAAGTGAAAGGCCACACGCTTCCAGCGGCTTCAAAGCGGTTTGGGAACGCCGAAAATAACACAATTATCCCAGGTCCCACAAAAAAAAAGATATTAGATCAAAAATTGCTTGACAAAGGTACAACAGAGAGGGACTGATAGAATGAGAGACAGGGTGAAAGCAATTTCTCTTCCATTCACTTGGAGGGTTACCTGCTATGCGCCAGTGCCAGCAAAGGTGGAATAATCTACATGTCTACAGCTAGTAAAAGCCACTGTGGCACTGCCCCCACACACCACTGTTTGTCTGATGATGGACATTCATCGTTTCTGTAAACATACTGATGTTTTTATTTAGTTTAATCATTTCACTTATTTCATTCAAGCATCACTAGTTGATTGATGTAGATTGATTGTAGATTGATGTTCAATAGTAGTACAACCACATCTCTCAAAATATAATTCTTTGCGATCTAAAACATCAGAACAACAGAAAAGAACGCTTTTAAGTGCCTGGTCCTTCTCCACCTGATGTAACTTCTCCAGTTCATTGCACTGGCATTTCAGCGACACATCCTTTGACAGCTGGAGCCTAGAGTGGTTTGGTGGAAGAAGTCTGGGGCTCTGACCTCTCTCCGGCCTGGGTCTCTTACTCTGGGGGACTGGCAGTCTCGCAAAAAGCCTGAATTGGCGGAGAGGACAGAAAAAGAGGGTGCGTCACTGGTCTGTCTGACGCAAACCCACCGCCCTGTTTACACGCCAGAATCACTTTCCTGTTAGCCTGGGGGTTGGAATGAGGCAGCGTGCTCTCTCTCTCTCTCTCTCTCTCTCTCTCTCGCTTTCGGCTCAAAGACAGGATGCTTTGACTAGCCTCTCAGAGCACGCCAATACTTCACTGTTTTTGTAATGGAAATACCAGTCCATTTTTTCTTTTCCTTTCTTTCCAGGAGAAGGGGTCAGGGATCAGGGTCAGTTCCTCTGAAAAAAAGAGAGAGAAAAAAAAAAAAAAAAGAGAGAGAGGGGACGGAGGGAAGTGATCGGATCTGATTTCATTGTGGTGGTGAATGTAGTCTTTCACACTACATTTGCACAGGCTGGCACAGTGCCGATCACCTCAACACAAGGCACTTTATTACATTCTTTTTGGCTTGCAGAGTGTGGTGCAGTTTTCTTTTTTACAACAAATATTCTAAAAATATAAGCAAACTGCAATGTATATTTGTCTCTTAAAAACTCTCTAATTGTTTTTGCATGAGATTCAACTTTGCAAACAAAGCACTTGATACTTACCTCCCATTGTCTACTTGACATGAACACAAACACACACCCTTTCACTCAGAGTTGCACTGAGTGCCGGTCTGGCAGTGGCACATGTGCTGACAGCAAAGGTGCTCCTCACACGTCTTAATGAACAACCGCCCCCGCCCGACCCACTCCCCCCAACAGATGGCTCTGATGGATAAGCCGTTCACAGTTTTGCCAGGTGATTGAGGAGATTGGTGTGTGAACGACCATGGCGACACACAAACACACACACTCACACTCACAGTGGTTCCTGAAATAACATAGGGCAGGGGAGGGGGGGGGGTACACCTTTGTAGGAAGTAGGCAAACAGAAATTATAGGGCTGGGAGAGTCAATAGTCTGTCAACAGATAGACTTGCGCTGTTGTGTGGTTATGATGAGGAATTGATTACACCTGAATGGGTAAGTATGTGTTATGCGATAAAGAATGATCCACGGTGGCCTGCTGAGATTAGCTGATCCGAAGAAAATTAATTTAACAACCGTCCAGGAGACCACGATCGATTGCTTCCTGTGAGTCATCGCACCCCGCCCACATCCACCCCCCAAGCCCGCAAAACAAGAAGAGTATGGTCACAAGGATCAGGTCAACAATATGGCTGTGACGACATGGCCGAAGTGGATTGAGATGGGTTGGGTGTGGGTGGTGGTTTCGCAGCTTTCACAGGAAAACATCCATTGACTCCTCGTCTGCAAAAGGAGAGAGCACCTCACTGGACGTCTCAAATGTCACCCAGACTGGAGGCCTTAGATATGCTAATGGGACAAAAGGCATCCGCTTCAAGGACACACAGCGAGGGGGGGGGGGGGGGGGGGGGGGGAGAGGAGGGAGAGAGAGGGAGAGAGAGAGAGAGAGACAGACAGAGAGAGAGAAGCAGTGGCACAGACACGGCTGTTATTCTGATGTGCATCAGCTGTTAGGTAATGGGCCAGACAGATTATGACGACCACCTTTCAGTGCCCGTTATTACAGCAATTCCCCAGACACACAGCAGCACAGTATGACTCAAGCTATTTCACCCCCCACCCCCCTCTTTCAGATGGATATGGGATGGATTAGCCCATTCTGTGTGTGTGAGTGTGTGTGTGTGTAAGGGGGTGGAGGGAGCAGCCGGTGTTCATAGTTGGCCGACAGTTCTTGCTTTGCTGAGATTTGCGGAGCTGGACCGGAGTCAAACGGCAAAAGAACAAAGGCAGCCCCTGATGCAGCCTCTTTTGTCTTCGCTTCAGCTTTCAACATGCCTGCCTGCACACACACAGATACACACACACACACACACTCCACGCCTGCAGTTTCATGTTCAATTCACACAAAAGCTTCCTCTTGAAGATTGGCTCGAGGCATGGAAGTGGTTTGAAAGGACAATAAGGGAGGGGGGGGGATAGGCCTGGAACGGCTGTGAGGAAAACAATAGCATGCAAAAGAAGCCGAGAGAGAGAGAGAAATCTGCTCCAGACAAGCCAAAGAACACACGTGCAAACAAGCCACACGGCTCATTAGCACACAGGCTAAAAGCAGTGCCGACAAGCACACTGTGTGAGGAGGTTCAAGATTCTGTCTGGAGCTTGTGATACAAAAGTGTGTGTGTGTGTGTGTGTGTGTGTGTGTGTGTGTGTTTGTGTGTGTGTGTGCGCGTTCCAATGCTAGTGTGTGCAGACTGTGTGTGTCTGTGTGTGTGTGGGAGAGAGGAGGGGGGGTGGGTGTCTGCTAGATAGATGAGGGTGCACCGCGGTCGTCTGAACTGGTCGCTCCATGAGAGTGGGAGAAACCGGAGAAGTGCAGCCTCACCAGTGGCTGAGGAGTTGAGTGCTGCGCTAAAATGGCTGCCAGAGGCTCATGTAAACAACCCTGAGAATGAAAGGAGCTACATTTCTCCGGTCAGCCTGCCAAAGAGCAGCAGCTCTAGTGCTGCACAGCCACAAGCTCAGAGGCTTAACCCTTTCCTTCCATTCCTCCCTCTTTATTGCTCCCCCTCTGTCCGCCCATGTCTGCGATTTATTTTTATTTTTTTTTTATCTTTTAAAGAAACCAAACTCTGTCTTAGTCCATCTGCTGAATTTCAAAAAAGAATGTTGTGGTAAGTGTTTTGTTTTTCTGATAACTTGGACATGTTCTCAGTGCCAAACAAAGATGGTTGACTCCCAGACACACTGTGCCATTATTTTGGCAAGACCGCAAGTTGAGAGCAGCCATAAATAAACACAGAGCACGTCCTTGCATGTTCTGTGCCCTGGCTGACTTTAAACTGCCATTCTGCCGTGGTGCAGGGAAGAAGCTGAACAACTGGTGGAAACATTTTCAGCACCAACAGAGGCAGGGGGAAGGGGAAGGGGGTGGCTAACAGGGTGGAAAAACAACACAGTCCCTTTTTTCAGCTGCCGGGCAACCTCACCCCCTTCCCCCCTACCCCACTGCGACCTAAAGGACCCCGGTTTCTGGCGGGAATCTTGGGAATAGCTGCAATAAGCTGGACCTCAGCAGGGACAACATCCTCAAAATGCAAATATGGATTGTCCCAAAGCCAGAAAAATATGGAGCTCCAGCAACCCAGCTGGGGTTGTGCCAAAAACAAGCCTCTCCTCTCCTCTCTGCCCTGCACTTGAGCAGCCCCACCTCTGTCCACAACATAAACACTGCGGCTCAGTTTCCAAAATACCAAGCAGTCTTGCAGACAAGCAGTCTTGCACAATGAAGCTTTCTGGGGCATGACTAGAAACTATTTGCCGAGTCAACAAAATGCAAACAATACCACCACCACCCTGACGCGTATGATCCACATATGGCTTCTTGCACTCGTGAAGAATTTGCAACAACTACACGCACTGCGGCGACAGATGGAAAACACACGTTGTCCACCAGTCAAACAAGCCGACTCCATTTCAAAAACACAACCTCTTAATAAAACGAAACAAAAAGAAAATAAGCAAGAGCTACAACCTAGACCCTACAATCTTTTCTTTGTGGACTTGGCAGAAATGGAGGACGGGCAGGAAAAGAAAAACAGGAGAACAGGATGGCAATGCAAGAGGGAAAAAAACAAGATGATGGAAAAAAAAAGAAGCGAGAAAAAAAAAAAATCAATTCCTCTCTGCAGCTTTTGGAGAGGGGGGAGCACAGAGGGAGAAGAATAGGGAGGGGGGAGGGGGGGGGGGGGGGGGGGAGGGGGGGGGGGGGGTTGGCCTGAGGCTCCGTGCTCGGCTTGCTGTCCGCTCTGGAATGCAGCAGATTGCACACATTAACTGTGGAGGAGGCCCGCGGCCATGGAAGATAGTGCTGACATCACTGTCTATAAATGGCTGCGCTTTGAGGCACGGTGAATGAGGGGAGGGAAGAAAAAAACAAAACACAAAATAGGGAATAACCCTTTCTGCACATCCCCTCCCCCACTTACTCTCTTTGCTCTACAGAAAGAGAGAGACAGAGAGACAGAGAGAGAGAGAGAGAGAGAGAGAGGGAAAAACATGCACAAGGAGCTGAATAATACATTAGGAGTTATGAAAGCGAGCAGCGGGAGAAAAGAGAATAGAAAACTGCCCCTCTCTGCTGTTTTTCGCCTCTTATTTCTCTCCCCATTGAGAAAGAGTGACCCCAATCTCCAGGAATTGCAAATATCCCTGTGTGAATAGGACCTGGCGAAATAAAAATGCTTAGCGCAGGGCATTCCCTCATTTAGTTTCTTTATATGTGCATTTTTTGGGGGTTCAGAATGCATAAACATGTATTTCCCCCTTTCTTCTTGTTATATCTGCAGTGTTTGCAGACACACAACTGAATAGCATGAATCAAAACGAAAAGCACCACGGTGGACAAAAAAAAACAAAACAATACAAAAAAAAACAGGCCAAAGCAGGCGACCAGGGAATGGGTCAGTGCACAAAGTCTTAGCCTTAATGCAGACTCTGCAGGAGGGGAGGAAGAGAATGGCACACGCAGGGTTAACCTCCTCTTCTGTAGCCGCACATTCCTGAATAAATGATGTTTTGAAAGAGGCTGGTAACCAGGGGCAACAGTGAGGCTCGGCTGTGGCACTGCAGAGTAACCTTTGGAGTGGCTGCATTTTTATCCGCTGGAAATTTCTCCCGCCAAGTAGCAAGGGGAGGAAAGCGTGTGTGTGTGTGTGGGTGTACACACACATGTTAGGGAAGGGGGGGCTTCCCCTGGCCAGTGGATGAAGGGCAAAGGGAAGGGGAATTTGCAGGCTGGCTGCAGTGATTTCACCCCGACGACAGCTACGCTGATGCAAGCTCCTGCTTATGTCTGTGCGTGTTGTGCTTGTGTGGTTAAAGCGGGCACCGAGACTGCTGAACTGTTACGGTCTAAATTGGTCGGTTACAGACTAGGAGATAAATCAAACGGGAAGAGAAACTTGGGTGTCAAATGAGGTCACATGTTTTCGCCAGCGTCTTTACAATTCTCCTCAAACAGCACACACAAATTCCAGAGGAGCAAAAATGAATGTGGTTGATTATGGCACAAGTATTATTTATATTTACATAGAAAAATAAAGATTGCTTTGATTGTCAAGTAAGCCCAACACGCAGCTCAGGTTACTGGGCCACGTGTGCAGGGGGTGTTTTTACCCTTCCTCTCCTTACTCAATTATAATTCTTTCATCTTCTTCTCCAATGAAGGCATGTGGCAGCAAATGGCATCTGATCCCTCTCTATTTCTAATAACCCCCAACCACCACCACCCCCCTTCGCACAACACAGGAGCGGGTGCTAGAGCCCCGTTAAGAGTCACCGGCCATGACCTGCAGCTTAACAGCCCAAGCCAGAGACTCCCGATATCCCCACCTGCAGTGTTGAAGTGGCAGCCACTGCTGCTCCGAGTGTCAGCCTGAGGCGGTGTTAAGGCAACGATACCCGGCACCACCCCACCCCGAGGCTCGCCAGTTGAGGAGAGGAGGAGGAGGGTGTGACGGATGTGTGGGATTCGCATTCCAAGCACGCAAACAGAGGAATGAGAGAGAGGGATTGTAGGGATGGGAGGATAAACGGGAAGAATAAGCACCTTCCCTCCACCCCACCCCCTCTTTCTCCCGCCCCAAAGTGCTTTCTCAGGGGTGTCTGCGAGTCTCTTTAGCATGCAGGCTGCAACCTGAAACCCGCACGGAGCACGGAGCTAGCCAAGGGCACCTTAACCATTGTCTTCTTCTAGCATGACAATAGCGGCCGTCTCAGTTGGAAAGCAAATAACAACAAACAAGAGCAGTCCAAAGGCAACACCTAGCTTTTCTGACTACGCACCCCCACTCCCTTGAAAATCCTTATCATGTTTCTGCTGACCATCATCTCTAGGCAATTTACTGAAATGCTTGCCCCGTTGACTACAAAGACGTGACTACAAAGGACACAATAGAACGATGGAGGTTGACAGTAAAAACATTAACAAAGCAGGAAACTCCGCTTCACACCCGATGAATGGTTTATTTGGGAACTAAGCAAATAAAAAGGCAACGGGAGCACCAGAAAAACAAACAAACAAAAAAACAAGCCTATACTGGGCATGGAGGAGGGGCGTGGTGGCAGCAGTAGTGTATGTGAGTGTGTGTGTGTGCCTATTTCTCTGGGCCAAGCCATTCGGGCCTCGGCTAGAACCAGGAGCCATCAGACTGACAGGAGAAATGATTCCTCCGCACAGACTCAGCACTTCTTCCTCGAATCCAATATCTCACTCTCTCGCGCCTGCTGCCTCTTGTTCACCCTCTATCGTTCTCTGATGTGAGCTCAATTACTCTAACCGAGCCATTACATTCCCTCAGCAGTGCAGAAATCCCACGCTGAAAGACAGGCGCTACAGCCCCGACACAGAGCCCCGATTCTTCCAGCAAACTCTTGTGCAACCAGGGAGAACACTGCAGTCTCGAGTTACCCCTGAAGCCCCCCCACACTGAGACCTCCATCGCCCCACTCCACCCCACCCCCTACTCGCTAAGTAATGGCGGTAAAACAGCAAAAGAGGCAAAGAGGGGAGAAGAAAAGCATCCAGTGTGGTGCTGGACAGAAGGGGTGAATTCCAGCCTTCGTATTGATAACAACCAGACGGAGACTCTGCCAGTGTTTCCATTTAGGGTGGGAGCAACTACGGAAAGCACCTCAATAACAGCTCCATGTGACAACAGACATGGGCACGGTACATTCTAAAAGCCCTGGCCAAACAATGGAGTACAGCACCTTTGATATTCATCGAAAAGGGCTGCTCGAGTCAAATGGCCGGTATGCAGTGAAAATAGACACGTCGAATTACAAAACAAAGAGTGCGGTGTGTGTGGGTGTCTGTGGGGTGCAAATGTAATTACTGCAGGAGAGTGACAATGGCAGATGCCTGCCTGCGTCTGTATGTGTGTGTGCGCGCACATGTAAAGCCAATCTAATAAGGGTGGTGTGGGGATGAAGCCTGAGGGTGTGTAACAGCCTGGCACCAGGGCCAGTGTCTGACCTTAAAACTCCCTTGTTATTAGGTCCCGAGGCCTTGTGTGGCTCCCCGCCACCAGAGACTTACACCGCCAGCCATTTGTCTCGCCGGCCCGAGGGACCAGGGGAATATTAGCTTGACTTACGGCAACACGCATGTAGGAAACGGCTGTTTGTCTAGCCCCACCACCATCCCCGCTCGACACCCACGGCCAGCAGCAACCAATAGCAGTCAGCGTTGACGGTCATGTGATGACATCTAAATGTGGATTGCTATGCATTTTCACACTCTCAGAGTTCCTGTAGAACACATGCACAATGGCGTAAAATCGTCAGTGAGCCACTTGTCGTCAGTAAGCTGCAATTCTTCCACAGGTCATCATAACTTCTGCTATGCTTTACTTTACTTTTCTAATTTAACCTAATTTACACAAAACAACTTTGACTTAGCATTTACAATTAACTGATCATTGCAGTAAGCTATGTGTTAAAATGCTCATTATAGATAAGCTTCACACTGGTTAAAATCAATCACAAATAAGGAGAAAATATCACAACTCAAAGATCAAACAAATTACTGCAATCACTCAGTCTAATTTCTATGCTAAAATCAATGGCCCTTCCTTTGGCTTGCTGAGCTATACTGACACACTATTCTTTGCCTGCTGAGAGACCTTTTTGAAACTTGTTTGCGCGACTGTGCTTGTTCTCAGTGAAAAAAAAAAAAGAAAAAAACTGTTTAGATCCTCCCGAAACATGATCTTGCACATGGTGAAAGTAATTGTTTTCATTACAGCACTGGCTACAGCCTCTGAGGTGTTCGCAAATATTGACATAAAAAAAAACTGTCATTCATTTGAAAAGGTGATTCACCATTCGGGTAGGCAGGCAGGAGAAGGTGATGCCGAGACAGGTTTACATTTACAAAACACAATGATAACGCTCCAGTCAACACAATTCAATCAATTTCAGACCCTCCACTGGTACACAGGGGACAGAGGTAAGAGAAAGCCCTGTAACCCCAGATTACACTGGAATAGGAGAACGGCCCTTCGAATTAGAAATGAAACTCTGCACAGGCAATACTGCATTGGTCTGCATGGTCACGAAAGAATACTTATGTCTGATCAATGGAAAAAGAGCCTTGTATTGTATTGTTAATAAAATCAGGTACTATCTGCCTGTTGTTTATTTTGGTGTCTGAATGAACTCTCAGGTAACACATGTGTAGAGTGTAGGGAGACATGTGCTGACTCTGATCTTGTGTCTGGTTATATCACTGCCTGTGTCCTTAAAAGAATGGCAAGTATCCACCTACAGAGCCTACACTGACACACTTCTTGTTGCTCGATTTAAAATGTTTAACAATCGTACCAATTCAGAACAAACTGAAAGCTGACAAAAGTGATATCAATGGATTTATTACAATTTACTCAGCTCCAAGGCACATTACAAGTCTTCTGTTAACTACAGAAATGTATAAACAAACAGAGCTTTTTACGTTCATGTACAGTATTTTAGCTCTACCTTTAAGCATCCGTGCATCATCAAAGCAAAAAGAAAAGATATAATGAAAAAACACGTAGTAAAATATAGTTGTTGTTTTTTTCAGACCACAAGATAGAAATTAAACATCGCCTTAGTAAATAACATATCAAAATATGACGAGTTCAAATTAACATAATGTTCCCTGTTCGTCTGGTGAAGAAAATCAATTTATGACGAACGTTCCTTGTCATTTTTTACGCATCACCATTAACTGGATTCGTTTGTTAAGTTAATCGTTTTACACACGTGTGAGGTTGTGATTCATCTATAAAGAGAAGTGCATAATATTGAGTAAAACTAAACGAGAAGGGAGGGAGGGATAAAGATATTCTGCAGCGGTGATTGCAAAGTGCTTTCACTCCGTACCTAGACACACTGCCGTCAAAACATACGCTATGCAGTAACGTTACCCAGTCAACATATTCACCAACACAACCTCCGCCTTCAAATTAGCTGTGACATCACATAGCCTACTGTACCTTTGTTTCAAAACACTGAAATACATGGCGGAAAGAAATGCCTCTGTACACTGGACTTATTTTGTCAGTTTGAATATTCACAACATGTAATAATATACTCGACTCAATTCACGTTTCAGAGAGGAAGTAGGAGCTATCTAAGGATCTCTTTCTTTTTTTACCTTCACGTCCCCGGCTAAAATGGTTGCTATCTCACCTTGCATGAAAGCCCAAGGCACATTTGAACCTACCAGGGGGCATTTCTCTCCACTAGGGCAATACACCTCGCCAGTTGCTCCCTGTGCTTTGATGCTCTCTCGAGAGCAAGGGAAACAGAATTTATGGTTAGGGACAGACGGACACTGAACAAAGTGGGTATCTTCTAAACGTTCGTGACAAATAGTACAACACAGTGGTCCGTTATTTGCCATGGGTGAATCTGGAATGTTTTGAGGGTGGACCTGCTCCATTCCTGGGTGGGCACTGGATTGAGAAGGCGCTCCGGCCAAATTAATGTCCCCATTGCGGGATGCCAATCGACGTTGTCCTGACACAGACGCGGGTGACACTGGGCTACTACTATTGTGTCTAGTAGAAGTAGTGGAATGAACAGAGTTGTTGTCCTTTGGAGAGTGTGCGTTACCTAAAGTGTCTGCGACCGACATGAGTGCAGCCATGGGTGACTGTCCGTTTTGAGGTGCGGACTCGGGCGGTGTCGCTCGACTAGAGTGAACCGAGTGCCCCGGTCCGAGAGGTGGTGGTCCGCCGTGCGAGGCAGTGAATGATCCTGATGCCATTGTCAGTTTCATAGCTTCGCTCTGGCTAGCCATCCACTGTTGCCTCTGTTGCTCGTCAGTTAATTTCAGAGCCCCCTCAGCAGAATCTGGTTCTGGGGAAGCTTTGCGCTTACGCATGCCTGTCCTGGGCGCACTTGCTGATGGCAAGGCACGGGGGATGTTTACCAGTGCAGAGGGTAACAGCGGGCAGCTAGCATCAATGTAGGGTTGTGGCAACATTTCCGCACCCAAACCCTCTTTGAAAAAACGCACAGACTCTGGCAACAAATCGCCCAGAAGTCGCCAGTCACCACAGCCATGCTTTTTCTCATACTCCAGATACTTAAAACCCGAAGACAACCCCCTGCCGAAGTCTTTCATGCAGTCCTGGTACATTTGTTTGGCGACTCCAGATGCACTTGAGAACACGTTACCAGATCCAGTGGGGTACTCAATGAATATCTTTAGCTCATAGTCCATCCCGGGTTTGGAAACGGCGTCAAAAGCAAACACCCTGCCCAGGAGCGAGTGATCCTTTTTGAACCTCACATCGAAAGGAGTGCTGTTTGAGAGTGTGATCAAAGTCTCTCGCACTATCTTAGGTTTGTTGGCCCATTCTTCGGCTCTGTTTCTCAAACTTTCACTAAGTTCCGCCAGTGCCTCGGCGTTGCGTTGCTTCTCCTTCAGTTCTCGCTCTTGGTCAGTACTAGAAACAGAGCCAGGTCTCCTACCTTGTTCCGACATGGACTGAGACGACATGGACAGGGCGGCCCCAATGCCGGACGGCGGCGGGGCTCTACCAGCCAGGTTGTGCTGAGCTATGGCTGCAGCCGAGGGTGGGCCATTCAGCATGGTCTGCGGGAGAAGGTTGGGAGGCACATTCATCTGACTGGGGACGGCCACAAGCCCATGGTTCCGACGTGAGTTCGGACTCTGTCTGTTTAGCTCAGGAGGTCCATCGTCTTGCTTTGGAAAGCCATTAGGTCCACTCAACCCATTCGGAAGTCGTCCGGTATGAGTGCTTATGCTGGAATAATCGAAACGGGATCTCTCTGAACTGAGAGAATAGCGATCCAGACCTGCTTGCTGTTTAGATGAGCCGTCCACATGGTTCAGCTGCACCGTTTCCTTAGCTGACATAGCCGCTTGAGTCTTCACCGTAGGCGGTGGCGCTGGTCCCGGGGATCTCCCCTCCTGGAAGCCATGAGCTCGCTTGAGATGCCGCGCAGTCTCAATAACAAACTCGATTCGATCCGCACCTTCATAATTTACGCAACCTCTGCAGACCGGCTCCGTAAAATCCCATATCATAGCCCACGGCATGCGGGGCAAATCACACAGATAACAAGACTGCCTCCTCGACGAGGAGACTTGTGCAGAAGACATGTTGAATGCTCCACTCGCGAATCCTCTATCCACGTTATTCTAAAGGAAAGCCCGCTCTCCGGCTAGAAGCGCCACACACAAAGACAAACTATTTCTCGCCTCTCTTCAAACGCGTGCGATAAGCGGAGATGCTGAATTGGGTTGAATGATTAATTTTTGCCTACATTACGCGCAGCTCACATTCTGTTCCTGTCTGAGTTGAAATTTTGATTGTGCCTCCACGTCTCCTCTCTCCCCTCGGAATGCCACCTGGTTGAAGCAATGACGTAGGCACCACGTTCCGCAGTTCCTTTCTGACATGCCACTTGTTGCTCTCCAAGAGCGCATGCTCCAACCACTCCCTTCCAATCTTTTGAATGGACCGAGCAACACGCACCACGTTGACCACGTTTCACATCGAAAACACACACGCGTACACACACACACACGCGCGCACACACACACACACAGCACTCCATGCTTTGCGAGGGGATATATCTTCTACGGTGTGAAATGGACGTAGCTTCATTTAGTGTTACATTACACGCCTGAAGCACTCAACTATTTAACCGACGTATGCATTTTTAGTAAGTCATGAACATTAATTTTGCTGAGATCAGCAATAATTTCAAGTTTCTAATTCAACTAATTTTGGCCTCTTCACTTCCTGATTTCTCCTTCACTTTTCCTTAATGCATTCAGAAAAAACAAATGTGGTCGACACAAAACTGAACAAAATAAAAAGTTATATTTTACATAATAGGGTGATTTTTAAAATCATGACTTATGTAATAAAGAAAACAGGTTTTTTGAACATGTTGAACATTTCACACCTCTGTAAATTTGCAAACAGGGTACCATCAAAATGACACAGCATCAAAAATACCTAACCAGTCATTCTTGAGTGCTGAGGTTTTAAAGAGAAGGATTCGCCGTCTTGCAGAATGTTTATCCAAAGCAAGGAGTCGAAAGCACTCAGCCCTACCCCCGTCCCTCACTCCCACATAGCACCCCCCTCCCCCCACCACAACCCCCCTACCCTCTCAGACGACCCCCCACCCCCCACCCTCACACACACTGATTAACAACACCCTGTGGGCAGAGCCAAATTCTCCCGTTATACAACTGAGAACGGGTGGAAAAACAGGGCCAGGGAGAGGAGGGGGTAAGGGGTGGGGAGTGCGGGAGGGGGTAAGGGGTGGGGAGTGCGGGAGAAAGCCAGGGGAAGGAGAGCCATTTATTGCAGTCTCCACATTCCGCTGGCACTGAGCTGCGCTGTGTGCTCTATCCAAGCAGGGAGAGAGTCAGTTGAGAGAGCACTGCCTGGCGCTGGCCAAGTCTGCCCCCACCCCCCCATTCAACCCCTGTTCGATCCATGCTTTAACAATGTCGCATTCAATGCACCAGTGAGGACTTCACAATTTCAAGTGTAGCTGCTTTAGACCCACACGGACACCAACACTATCTCACAAGCGCCTGATCCGCACACGAAACATCAATGATATTTCACGGAGCTAACAGCCCTGCCCTCGCTTCAAACATTTTCCTCTTTTTTTGTGAATCTGCAGAATGGCCAACTCTGGAACAGATCATGCAAATCCATCATGCATCCATATCGAAAACCTTGGTATTTAATAGTGTCCATTGAAGAACAGAAATTGATTCTCTCCTGTTTTTCAGAATTAGATTCATAAAAATAGTTGAAAAAAAAAAAAACCTTCACTACATTCTACTATACTACAGTTGACTATAGTGTATTCATTATGCTGTCCAAAGTCAGCACACCAGTGAAATATGCATCAGAGCCCTGCAGCATATGATGTGCATTGGGGTAAATGGGGTTACATTCTGTGCTTGAGTGCCAATAGAAGACTGGTCAGTCTGCAGGCCATGACAGCAGACAATCCCCCCTCTATTTAGTGTCCAAGCCTGTGACTCAAGCAGGAAAATGAAGTGGACACCTTTTCTTGTCGGAGCACAGAATTAACGCAGTGTGGAAGAAGAGAAAAAAAAATGTGTGTGTGTGTGTGTGTGTGTGTGTGTGTGTAAGAGAGAGAGTGAGAGAGAGAGAAAAGGGGCGTTTGTGCCAACTATGCCCATACTAATAATAGAATGTCACTTGACTTGTATTTGGCCCCGCAAATGAAAGGCTTTTCAGTGGAGTCCTGCAGAGTCCCAGTACTCAGGAGCTCTGCACATGTGGACTTGGTTTAAGTTAGGAGTGTCTCGGAGACTCAGAACTGCGAGGAAACCACCGTTTGGCTCGCCGGCAACACAGCGTTGCCATTCTTACATCTAATTGGACAATGAATGTCACACAGAAAAAACTAACGACATTATGAGCCTCTCGAGTGGAAAGAAATGGTGCCATCTTGAGTCTCGATTCGCCAGGCTTAACGCAATACAATGCAAGGAAAGATTCTGTCATTACGGGCAGGAAAACAACTCCCCATTGCCCCGTGAGGCCTCCTCCCCTTTTCTAGCCGTTGAGCTGAAAAATAACCCCTGTTCCTCCCAGACGCCCGTTCGCAAGGGTTAACTTTTTAGCTTCCGCTAAGCGCTTGGCAGGCTGCCAGCGCAAGGCATGCTGGGAAGCGATGCGTCTTGCCAAGTACAAACTGCCAACATTAAGCAGGCCTGACAGCGCCTCTCCTCCTCTCCCTCTGGCAGCGGTTCAAAGTGCTCTTTCATTTGAGACGCTGGCAAGCTGCCACATGCATGCAGATTTACTTTAGCCCCCCTACTCTCTTTCTCTTCCTCCCTCTCTCTCTCTCTCTCTCTCTCCCCCTCTCTCTCCCTCTCCCATCCCTCTCTCCCTCATTTGCTCTCTCCCCAAGATGGAGCTGATAAATGCCATCGCGGTTGCCATGGGGATAAGAGTGGCCTTGTGAATTACTGCCCTGTCTTTCCTCTCGTGTCTCCTTATATGTTAATATCCCTCGCGTTGAGCCAAGCCCGGCCTCTTGATGAAACTGCATATGTATGGCTCGCTGCTTCTAGCCGACCCACCCCCATCCCCCCCGCCCCGCTTCTCCCTTCCTCTGCCTCCCTCAGCTGTTTTTGTACCTGTGGGGATAACAAAATGTGTTAACCCTTTCAGTCGACAGCCAGCAGACATGTTTTAACCGTATTTGGTCTCGCCGGTAAAGGGAATTCAGGTCAGCAAGCCTTAAATGAGAATTACACCGAAACGGCAATGACAAATACAAATTGCTTCATGCTGATGTGCCTAAGTACCATGGATATAAGCAATGTGCGCCGTTTAGAAATCAACCGAAAGCAAATGAGTGCATCATATTACACAAGGAGCAGAGAGGACAACATCCTGCTCTAGATCAGACACGGTTTCAGCTGACATCATTGACAGTGCTTGCCTGATATGCTGCTGCTTAGGCTACAAACATTATTATTATTATTATTATTATTATTATTATTATTATTATTAATAGTAGTAGTAGTAGTAGTAGTACTAGTGCTACAATTGTAACTAATTCCACATAGGTTCTAGCAGAGACAATGTTATGCAAGATAACATACACAGTATAAAATCGAGACAGGGCTGGCTTCAGCCCTGCTGTTTGTAGCAGTATCAAAAGCCCCAGTGGAAACAGCTGTCTGAGGGCCGTTGTGTGTAGCGCGCAGCATTTGTCATTTAATCATTGAGATTGCTACCAGCCATGGGTTCACTTTTATTTTGTCATGTCATCCTGCGCAATGCTATGAAGGTTTGTATAGAAGAACAGGAGGAGAGCTTCTTTGTTTCTTTTAACAGTTTTGGGAAAAAAAGCATTAGCTCTGTATGTGACGCGGGATAAACAAACCATTGTAACAGATTATGTAAAACTGAAACAAAAGCACTAATATTGGCAACGTCTAACTGAATCTAGTTAAGGAATAAAAGTGGTGATTTATCGTTACCTGTTTTTGTCTGTTTGGTGCTCTGCTGTTGCCATGGCAACCTGCTTTTGCCCAACAGGCCGTGTGCTTCTCCTATGAGATCGCTGGCTGTTAAGAATGTCTTCCAGAAGTCTGCCATCTCCTGTGTAAAAAAAAAACACACACAAACACAAACACACATATTGGCAATCAGCTTTAGATACCTGCTCTAGTCAGCAGTTCATTTTTGAGCTAGCAGAGATAATAAAAGAGGAGAAAGCTCTCCAGAGCTGTCTATTAAACATCAGAGAGAGAGAGAGAGAGAGAGAGAGTCTGTGTGTGTGTTAAAAAACAGTAGGTGCCCCTCTGACACTGACCTACATTATGACTGGTGCAAATATAAACTGGCAATATGTGTTTTTCCCCTTTGATGACATTTCAGTGCTTCCAAATTCACTGCCTTCCCTACCCCTATCATGGTGGAAGAAAACGATTTTACAGGAATAACAACTACTATGCTAGACAGAGAACCTTTGAAAGAAATGCATGGCTTCCCTTTTTCTGTCTTGTTTTCACACACGAGAGCGTGAGACAGGCTGCTGTGCTCACTTAAGGAATCTTCCAAAGGCCCCTTGGAACAGGCCGCGCTGAGAAAGAACAGCCCGACACGAGCATGTTTATGCAGACAGGCCAGAGAGATCCTTCTTCCCGGAGCTTCCAGGAGCCTTCCAAAGCGGAGACGCGCAAGACGCCTGGGCTCGGAGGAATGCCACCTCTCAGGGGCACAGGAATGCAGACTAGGGGGAAACTCGCTATTCTACCAAGAAACACCACCCATCCCCCTTGCCAAGGAGATCCTCGACAAAATCATTTCCTGCTAAGTCAGAGGGGGGTCGTAGGCATGAAGGGCCTCCTCCCTCTAAAACAACATGCCTCTGCAGTATCGCTCAGGCCCATTTTTCCACTCGCCTCAAGGTCTTGACAAACAACTCTGAGGGTCCAGGAAATGAGCCGCCCATATATATATATAAATAAATATATATACATATATACCCAGAGAAAGGGGCCTGGGAGGCTGACACTTGTGTTACACAGGCCTGACGAGTTTCGTGTCTCCGCTTCCAATGACTCTCTAAATGCTTCCAGTAAATCGCTAACAAAACATAAATTGTTTTGGTTATAATTACATACACTGCGGATGACGCTTCAAACCATGCTGCTGAGTTCGAAAGAAAGCTGGTTCGCCAAAGGCATGTGTTCCTGGCCAAAGCCCGGGGAGGAAAGTGGTTAAATGGAGTGCAGCAACATAATAACGTTTGCATGCTTGCACACTGAATTCTTCTTTTTACTGGACAGCTATGGTTAGATGCTTGCCCCTCGCATGTCTTCAAACAGTCTGCAAAACAAAAGAAGCCCAATGGAACAATGACAAAAATATAAATCTAAGTAAGCAATGATTAAGATCACTCTGCTTGCCTGAGACGGCTGCACTGTGCACAGAGTTGTTTTCTCATTGAGGAAGTGCACAATTATGCGCAACTTTTGCTTGTTGCACAACAACAACAACAAAAAAAAAAACGGCTTATTCAGCTGCTGTCTGACGTCAAGTGCACGGTGTTTACATCTGGGAAACATCAGCAGGGCCGACTGTTTTTTTCTTTGTTTTGGTTCAGGGTTTTCCCCCCACTGGCAAAATGATCAGTCCAGCCTGGCCCGGGAAACATTTTGATGGATGCGTGGTAGGCTTTGAAGGCAAATCCAGCAACTAAAAAAAAAAAAAAAAATGACCACAGCTGAAAAGACACTTTGTGAAACGAAGGTGCTCACATCTGGCTCATGTTGCTCTTGGTTCCCCAACACTGAGGCAGATAATACACTGATAAAACGGTGTTCAAATGCAGAGATGCTACGGATGTGACATAGAAGGCTGCTTGTAAACAGAAATAGACCAGAGCAGCGAGCGACGAGTGGCCGGCGCTGTGTCATTCATCACTGGCGCATTAGTGACGGGAGGCTCGCACGATAAAGCTCTCACCGTTTCTAAGGAGACGAGGAAACTGCTGTAAATATGTGTTTGGGCCCTCAAATAAAAGGCTTTCCACCATCCATTACGAGGTTATACATGGCTAACCACACACACACACACACACACACACACACACACACACACAGCCCTCTTGGCAGGTCAAGATGCTGGTTAATAATAAAGACTGCCATTTATTTCTGAAAGGGCATCACCGCGGGGACCGGGCAACCTGGATCGGCATCACCTTAGTGACTCAGGGGAATCAAATCACTCTTACAAAGGCTTGCTAACCTTGCATGTGCTTTGCTAGGAGGGAAGAGGAAAAAGAGAAAGAAAAAAAGAAGGAGAAAAAAAAAACAAGACTTCAAGATTCACATTCCTATTTTGCAGTGTGCGCCCTAGAAAACCTTGCTTCATTTGATCGTTGACACCGAGCACAGAACTAAGTCAGGCCAAACATTTTTCATGAACTCATTATCTTATGGGTTAGGAGAAGGATTCTACCTTGTTTGGTAGATTTTAAGTAGCTTTGAACTCAATGCCAGGTGAATAACTCTTTCACAGTGTGTGTGTGTGTGTGTGTGTGTGTGTGTGTGTGTGTCAGATGCATGACCTCATTGGTGTGGAGATAAGGAGGTGCGCCGGGAGTGTTGTGGTTTCTCTGTGTGTGTCTGAGCTGAGCTAAGGTCTCAGGTCTCCCACTGACATTCCTCAGCCTTCACCCTTAATGAGGAGAGGCTGCAGGAATTTCTCCGGCCGCGGGGAGAAGACGGGGGTGGTGAGGAGGACTACAGTGTTTCCCAGTATTGCTCTCTCAGAGCGGGCGTCTTGGTCACCATCTTTCCCACCCCAGCTGTGGTGGTGGTGGTCCTACTTTTCTCCCCATTTTCCACAGTGCTGGACAAGACAGGCACAGTGGCATGTGTGTGTGTGAGTGTGTGCATGAGTGTACCGGAGCTTTGTGGGTGAATAGATGGTGGGAGCAGAGGTGGCATCGAGCATGAAGATGCCCAGACGCATGAGTGTCAGGCAGCCGCCCTGAGCTCGCTTCAGCTTGGCACCAGACACATCTCCCTCTCGCCTGAGCGTCTGAGCAAGAGGGGTGGGGGGAGGTGGGGGAGTAAACGGCGAGGAGGGCGCACTGGGGCAGACACACACACACACACACACACACTAAGCCTCTGCCAGCTGAAATGGACATTAACGCTTGAAACTAGCCTTGCCTCAGACAAGGATTATAGCGAGGCCAGTCGTAGACTAAACACTGAGAGATACATTACAAATCTTTGCTCACCACTCAACGAGATGAAGCTGATATCACACAAAAAGTCAAATGTATGCTCTGTGTGGCTGTGTTCTCTAGACGGCATCACAATTGGCTTGATAGCTCATTTGATTTGCACCAATAATGCTGGTAGCAGTAGCCAACCAACCACCCCAGCCTGGGTGTCGTGCCCGCGTCCGTGTCTGTCTGTGCTCTATAGACTTAATGTGGCTTTGATGTGCTTGAGGAACAACAGCACGGGCACTAAAAATAACCTATCCCCAAAAGAGATCAGTCTGGCAGCCCTGGAGAGAGAGAAACGGAGAGCACGAGAGAGAGAGAGAAAGAGAGAAGGAGAGCATGGTAGAAATAGCAGGGTTGCCATGACAACTACTGTGAAGCTCACTAGCGACAAAATGGAGCCCCAGACATCTTAGGCAGAAATTTCTCCTTGTTTAGCTCTGCATGTGAATTTTTGTTTTTGCTAGACTGCAGCACGCACCCACCCACATGTACACACACAAACAAAAATATCAGCTACCTCCATTTTCTGTATCTGTGTCATGTACACAAATAGTAACAAAATGAATTAAAATCTCAATCATCTTTCTTACCAATACATTATCAACGTTGCACATTTAACCAAAACCATTCATGCTCTCACACTGAAAGATACACAAAGGATGTTTTCGTAAGCTTATCTCAACCTTTTTTCAGACACACTCCCTTGCTGCACCTAAAATACACCCACACTTCGAACAAACACACACACACACACACACACACAAAAGGAGCTGGCGAGGTTGCAGGCGAAGCTGTAATTAACTCTGTGCACTCCCACACACATTCGTCATCTTGCAGCAGAGGCTGACGGGTGGTTGAGCGGGCGGTGGCGGCAGCCGAGGCCGGGCACCTCTGGGAACGCACCGCGGCAGCGCTCCCAAGCCTGGCCCAGGAAGGCAGGCAAATAGGGGTGTGAGGGAGGAAGAGATGGATGGATGCAAGATGAAAGGGTCGCTGATAGGTGACGGAGATGGTGGTGGTGAATGAATAAGGAAGAGACGTGCACGCTCTGCCCTCATGAGAAGAGGAGTGCTGCTCTCGCATTCTAATGGGAGAGCTATTCATGGTGCAGTCACCTGATGAGAGGAGACGGGTTTGTGGCTGAGGATGATGGGGAGCCAGGAGAGGGGGTGGGGGATACCATCAGCGACCTTTGACCCTGGAGCGGTGAGCAATGCCCCTTAATTAAACCTCCAGCCCTGGGCGCACTAAAGGAAGAGGAAAGGAGCCGTCAGGGTAGATGGGCGGGGGGTTGTACACGCAGGATATGTGTGTGTGTGTGTGTGTGTGTGTGTGTGTGTGTGTGGTGGAGGGTGGAGGGGATGGGGATGATGTAGAAAACGCCAGAAGAAATCTCCATGGCAGGCTCTGTCCCCGTGGCGGAAGACCGGCTGCTGTGAAGGGATGTTTTTGCATTGTTGTCGAGTCTGTTTCCAATTCTCGGGCACTCATGGCATGTAAGATCCCCCACCCCTCACTCCAAAGCCCTTACCCCCAGGAACCCCTCCTTGTTCTTTTACCAAAAGACTCTCAGACCGCCATCTTATGTTATTCCACCCCGGCGGACACCTTTATTGAACCTGTTTCTAGGACAGAAACGAAAACAAATAGCATTGGCCTTAATGAGTTTCGCTTGAACCCATGTTTACACAGCTGTGTGCTTGAGATGTGACTTTCCACTGGTTTGGCTTGAGCCTTAATTATCTCTACAGACAGCCGGAGACATACACTCACAACCCACGCCAACAAGGCAGTGTTTACGCACAACGTAACAAGGGTGTGAAACAAAAGGACAACGACTTGTTAAAATGAAAGACAAAATAAACTGTCATTTCCATAGCTACAACCAATAAAATAGCTGGGAAGGCCGCCCTTCTGATAGCCCACCATTTGCACTCATTTTCCATACTGAGACAACAACATTTTCCATACTGAGACTGAGTCATACACACACAGATTGTTTTTAAGTAAGATTGAGGGCATGTCTACAGTAGTTTTGAATGTCTATACTTCACATAATGATATTAAAATATACAATCTAGTGAGACCAGATGGAAAAATATACATGCATGGCTTAAGTGTAGATTAACATTTCGCCTCATCTTACTGCACGCAGTAGGCATGTGGCCTAGCCCGAGTATTTGCAACATCCATTCAACTCTTTCTCTTAGCGCCGCCTGTTCCTGGGACAGCAGGGCAAAATACACTGAAACACTTTTATTATTTTCTTTCAAAATAGAACGAAGGTGTGTGTTTGCAGTCGTTTCTGACAACGTCTGCAGTTTGCAGAAAATCCAAATGAATTGTTACATTTCCCCGCATTGTGCCTCACATGTCTGCCTTGCCTTTGTTTGGCTTTGGGAACAGCTAGAGAGTTACGCTACTGCCCCCTTGTGGTTGGCTGCAGATCTCTCGCCACGCTTGAGACAATGCTGAATGCTACCCTGTTATTTTTTTTTCCACCTCGCATTGGTATTCACAGTACAGCTGATTATGTAACAGGGATAAGTAAAATATCGTCGCTTGTACCGTAAAATGCTACCTTTGAAGTGCGCAAAGAAACAAAAGAGCGAGCCAGCCAGCAGATAGCATGCGATGCCATGACTAACCTTTCTCTGGACGTGACTGCTTTGATACGTGGGGCGCGTGCCGCTTTGGGCTCTGTGCTCCGCCGTTCCAGCAGACGGGTTTGGGAACCACCTTGCGGGGGGCTGGTGTCTCCGGAGCGTTCCGGCTTCTGCCTCTTTGATCCCCCAATTGACTGCCTGAAGCTTTGGGAAAAACACGAGCATGAAAAATAAAAACAGCATTGTAAGGAATATTTAATTAAGCAGGATTGCACCATCAAGGCTACTTCAATTATTAGCATATATTTTCAATATACGAAAATATGATGGCACCTCAGAGGCAGGCTGAGAATTCAAAAGATTCCCATTAACATAAGCTGAGCCTCCATTGCAGCTACAGCTATGGAGTTTTTCTTTGTTTGCTCGAGAAAGCTGAGCTTAATGGGGCCATTGATTCCCAAAGGCTCCTGCGCGCCAGGCTCATTTCACTGCCTGTGCTGCATTAATGCATTTCTGAGGTGTCACAGTCTCGCCTTAGCAGCCGTGAGACGCTCACACTCAGAGAGCCTGGGTCAGTGTCAGCTGAATGAAGCAGGTGATGCACAGGCCTGGAGAATTGTCTAGCACATAACAGTGTTCTCCATAGCTGACAACACCATGAAAAGCGGAGGGGTAATTTACAGGGCGATAGAGCGATGAAATAAGGGTCGTACCAAGAGCTTTGTCAGGTGTTGGCCTGTCCACGCCTTGGCCGGCACGAGAGTGGGATGAGTTGACCATGACGGGAGGAGCGCTAGCCACCTGGGGAGGCTGTGCAGGAGCTGCGGAGCGGCCTGTGACCACATCAAGAGCCGAGCCCAGGAGACGGTTCTATAAGACACAACAAAAAAGCTCAAAAGTGTAAAGCACAGTGGTATTAGGCTATTATATAAGAAATCCTGCAACATAAAGAGACAAGATATAACAGTATGCAGCTGTTCTCATTTTACACTGCTGTTTGTTCACACTGTAACCACAAGTCAAAACACATAAATAGATGAACTGTAAAGTAAATGAAAGTAAATGAAGTATGCTAAGCTAGGTTAACAGTAGTAGGGGCATCAGAGCTACTGTGTGCATACAAAAAGGGTATGTGAATCTGGAGGAGACAGAAAATTGGCTAATAAGCCAGTTTGGGATAATCCTTAAAGGTGGCCATTTGTGAAGTGTAATGACCAATGGGGCAGCAAATGTCCACATTCCACTAAAGTTGACAGCACCAGTACCTGGAGCTCTAGCTGCTGGTTCTGAATGAGCTCAAGGTGTTGCAGTCTCTGCTGGGTGAATGCGTTAAGCTGCTGCTCCAGCTGAGCCACACGCTCAGTGGCACCCCCTTCCTGTGCCCGGCTGCCACTGCCTGCCTCACGCAACCTCCTCAGCTCCGATGAGACTTGTGCCATTAGGGCCTCCAGGTCACTTTGTGCCTACAGGTAAGAGCACTGGTCAGCATGCTATGAGTTGTCAGTCAAATGCCATTTAATTTCCATGAAAGGGTTTGATGCAACATAGATTGTGAAAGTTTCAGCAGCTGTGATAAGGTAATAATTCATAATGGTGTGTAATAAAAAGAGACAAATGCATACAGATGCAAAAATAAAAGGGATAAGAGGTTCCCTTGTGCACCTTCATAATGGGCGCAGTGGCGGCGATTGCAGCGGCAGTGACGGCTGCAGCAGTGGTTGCAGTGTGTTGGTCTCCAGTGGCAGGTAGCAGGATGGAGCCTAGCTGAGACTGGGACAGGGGCTGCTGATCGCTCTGCTTTACTGAAGCCAGTGCTGCACTCTCTGCACTCTCCAGCAGCTTCACTTTAACCTGCCGCTTCAATGGAGCACTCTGTGATCTATAATACAGAGAACCGTTAAAAAACAAATTGAATTGAATTGAAGTTAAGCTATTCTGAGGAGCCTACTTAACAAATGACAAAATGTCTGTAAAGATGTGATTTGTTTGTGATAATGTAATGTAGGCGTGTATACGCATCAGTGTCACCTCTGTTTTATGGCTGCTCGAACTGCCTCCTTGCCACCAGCAGCATAAGTAGATATCACCACATCAGGTCTTACAGCTGAAAAATAAGTTTAAAAATGTGTAACCTTATGTCTTGGTAAAGGGCAACAACATTGTGATTGTTCTATCTATGTGGTTTACCTTTGCGTCCACTGCCCCCTGCCTGGCTTACATGTGTTTGCACTTTAGGGATCTCACTCCATGGAATCTGTACATTAAAAGGGACAGGCATAAAATAATTCCTATCAAATGAGCTTGCACATCAAAAATTCTCTCAGGACAATGGTTACAGATGACAGTGCAAATGTCAAAGAAACTTACTTCAGATTCTTTTCTTGTCTGCATTCTCATCTCTACAAAATAACATAGGTAAACAGAGTATGTAGATTTTGTCATTTTCACACAAGGTTGCCATTTCGTTCACATAAGTCACACATGACAATGTGGCTAGATTTGACATATAGGCCCAACCTACAACATACCTACAAATAAGTGATAGAACAAGCTTCTCACCTGTCGAAACATCAATTGGTTGCCGGTTTGCCTGAAGCTCTTCTGAGAGTAACGGCTGTCCACAGGATCCAGAGGTTGAGGTTTCATCATTGGAATAGGACTGTAGGAGTTCATCAAGTTTCTTTACGGAAATCTTAATTTGTTCCCTCTCCGAACTTGAAATTGGTCTACTCTCATGTGTTGTTCTTGAAATGCGCCCGTTTTCTTTTTCGAATCTAGTTGAACGGATTAAAATGTCTCCAGCATCGGAACTTGAAGTTGAATCGTTAAAGTTTATTTTTGTCGATGCCATCTTCCCCGCATCAGTTTCTCATTCTGAAGGACATGAAAACACCATCGCTTAGCCAATTATCCGTGACATTTAACTATGCTAACTTTAGCCACATTAACTTTTTTTCAACGTTGAATGGATGTGACAAATTGCTGTCAATTTTCCCACTATACACCACAAATGACACATTTTACCCTCGCCTGACATTACGTGCAATCAAAACATATTTTCAAATATTAACAAGAAACTTGTTTTGAACTTGTTTAAATTTCCCGCCGCTAGCTAGGTAAGCTAGCTCACAGGTTATTAACTAACGTTAGTTGACGTTGGCAAGCCAGTCATCATTTGACAAGCATAAGGCTAAACATGTAACTTTACCTGGTCAGCCACAGAGACATGACACGCCAGTAACTATTCCATCAAACTTTAAAATCTTTTTGAATGTATCAGAGGAAGACAAAATGCTAAGTATGACAACTCAACAACACAGCAACAGTTGCTGACAACAATACTACTAGCTAAACTTGTTCGTTGGTAACTGAGATGCAGTCAACTTAGACCGCGCCCTAGTGTTTTGGAGTAAAAAACACCGTAGTGTTCTGCGTTTTCCTAAGACAAATAATTTGTAATACACAATTCGTTGACATGTGTTTGTAATATCGGTTTATATCACTGAATTACAGTTACCAGACACCTCCATGATTATTAAACTGTTATCATGGTAGGATCATTTTAAAGTGGACGTTGTGCCACATCGGAAGATTTTACAAGGTGGTATGTTTCGAAAATATATCGAAACTTCGGTGTCTGTACTTTCGACAGTACCGAATTTGTAGAGTGTCAATATTTCCAACACCAATTTCATCATTAAAAAAATAATATTACGGCGTAAATATAATAAACAAACAGACTTAATTCCTATATGTTATTTACACACTGGGCTAATGTTACAATGATATTTGTTGAAACTGCGTCTCCGGGAAATTGTAGGCCTACATTTAACATCACATGCATGTCCTTCGGAATCTTGGTGGTTAGCTCTAAGGTGTGCGACGCTTTTAAGACGGTGATATTTTATTTTTATGTACGTGTTTATATAGTAATTTACGTATGAATGTTTTCCTTTACGTGTCATGTTTGCGATGGGCAGTCAAGTTAAATGTGTTCATGTGCCTGCTTTCTGTATTTGCCATTGCTTTGCAATTGCTGGAGATCATGAAAGGCCATTAGCAACGTTAACGTTGGTCATACAATTTAACGGTAGCAGACAGTAGGTTAACGTTGACCTTTTGGGTAACTGCTTTGTCAACAACACGTCTGTTATCAAAGAACACTTTTAGCCTGTGTGGTTTTATCTTTGTATACACAGTCAGGCTATTACATGGTTCCTTAACAATATTTTTCTGATTGCTAATAATATTTTGTCAATTTCAGATACAAACGATACCACCAAATTGGTTGCCTGTTTAATCTCAGTAAGTCTGTAACGATGGCGGCTCCAGTCACAGAGGCAGATCAGATGAAACAGGTAGGTCTGTGAACGGTGGTGCCATTTTTGCCCTTGAAATCCTGTATCTGGCCCTTATTCTCTCTTCTCCATTTTCCCACAAGTTTCGTGAATTCCTTGGAACTTACAATAAGCTTACAGAGAATTGCTTCATGGACTGTGTAAAAGACTTCACGACCAGGGAAGTGAAACAAGAAGAGGTAAGGTTCTTGTTTTTGCATATCAGTGTGTTACCTTTGTAAAATTTGCACTAGGTAGGATCTCTCCACATCTGTGTAATCTGTAGATAAAACAAATTCCACATGATGTTCACGTAATAGAATTTCTGTAACTAGTGAATATACTGGTAAGTATATATTTTAATAAGATTTTGTAATGTTTCTAGACAACTTGCTCTGAAAGCTGCCTACAGAAGTACCTGAAGATGACACAACGGATCTCCATGCGCTTCCAGGAGTACCACATCCAGCAGAATGAAGCCTTGGCTGCCAAAGCTGGTTTACTGGGACAGCCACGGTAGGGGAGACAATCTCCTCTCACAAGACTCCAGACACTTGACATCTGCAGGCGAACAGACCAGGGTCCCTGAAGCATCTCCATGGAAGAGTGATTCTCATAGATGCTCAGTGAGGCCAGAATATGCTAAAAGCAGGCAAACTGTTCTTGTGCCTACCTCAGCTTCGAAGGCTGAAGCTCACAGACTGGAGGGACATTACTTTTTTTTCTTTGAAGTGCTACGGTTTAAGAAAGTGTTTTGTGTCTTGACTTCTGACCAGCTGGTGTCATGGTCATGTTAAGGCACATTATGCATACATAATTACATTCTTTGACAAAGTGTGCAATTAAATGTCAACACCAGAAGTGGTTTACTAATGACCGGTTTCACTGGCTGAACACAAGTCTGATAACTTTTTGTTTCATCCATCATGAAGTTATTAAGCAAAGTTCATGTACTGTGCACTGATTTTCTTTTTGAACACATATTGAGGATATCATGTTAAGTCTGTAATTGTCCTAGAAGTGGGTGGACATGATAAACAGGATTTAAGTTTTATGGATTTGAAAATCATAAATGTCTTTGCCAACCACAAAATAAGGAATGGTCTGATATTTACAAGTTTCTGGTTTCTCCTCTCTTGAAAACATGACTTGGTCAATCAAGTCCTTTCATTCTTCCTGTCCAGCAAAACTGAAGTGACATACTATTATAAAGGCTAGTTGTCCTGCTGAGAACTTTCTGTAATGGTTTTATAGTCATTTAATCTGACACTTCATATTCAGAGACCTCATTTAAGTTTTAGTATACATCACAACTTCATATGGCCACTTATTAGTGGCATGATTTAAGTGAGGGGGAAACAATGTTCTTAAGACAAATTATATTTCAAAACTTTATTAGAAATGAAGAGAGCTCTGCTTATTTTACATAAAGATACAATGGCTTTGCTCAAGAGAACCTAATACCTTGTTTATCCTTCATACAGGAAATCCAAAGAGAAATTGTCATTGGAAGTGTTCTTCCATTGAATTGAATGAAGAGCTGCCCCAAACACAAATGTTCAGGTGTACTCAACATTTCACCACCAGTCTTGGCTCAAAAGCTCTCACTGAAGACCAATGATTGATTATATACAGTTTAAAGATGTGTGATGCTAATGCTTCTACCAACTTGACATAGAAAAAAAAGAAAAAGGTATTTCATATACAAAGATGTTTTGTTTTTAAAAAATAATATAAATCATTCTTTACAGTTTGTGTAAAATGTATTTTTCAAATACATGGTTCTGGAAGATCTATGTACAAAAGAAACAATCATAGTAAGAACCCCTGGGCTAATACATACATGTTCAATAAGCAACAGTTTTATTGAATTGGTCAGAATTCATACTGGAGGGAAGAACAAAAAAAAAAAAAAAAACTTAAATAATTACAAATACAAAGTACCAGGAACTGAGAACAAAATTGGGAAGGGTCAAAACAGGGAAGGAAAAACAAGAAAACTGCCAACAAATAGTGGCTTTCCTAATGTTAGCTCAGAGAAAAGTGAAGGGAGAATGTAGGGCTCAATGACAAAGATGGGTGCGTGTCTGTATGCTTGAAAGAGGAGGGATGAGGGACCATAGCAATACTTAACTGCACAGTAGTTACCTAGTTGTGACATCACAGTCAAAGCTTGCCTTCAGTTGAGTCCATAACATTCATCCTAGCATCAAGCCATCTCATGGACTCAACTGATGAGAATGGAGGTGCCAATGTCTCAATATTTTTCCAAAGGAGAGGGGGGACTGCGCTTCTATGGGCTGAATAAATATATTTAACAAGTTGCAAATAATAACTTTTATTTTACACAAAAGAAAAATGCCAGCACTAGAAATATTTAATTTAAATAACTTCACGGCTGTCATATATACTTTTTTGAAATTTTCTTTTTTTTTCCTGTACTAAAATAAAAACTCTGCAATTACATATAAAATGACAAAAGACACTCGCAAAAGGAAATTAGTCCACTGAAAACATCCTTTGTCCTGCATTCCACTGTAAACATGTTCGTCCTCTTCGGCTTTTTTTGTTTTTCTGTAGAATTGTTTTTTCTATTAAAAAGGATGACAAAAATAACTTTTGCATACTCATCTGTGCTCACACACTTGTTTTACAAAGAGTGGAAGACAGCAGCTACAGTTTTCAGTATACTACATTCCCCTTTGCAACTGACTTTGTCCTTGTTATTTTTTTTTCCAAAATAGGGCACTCTGCTGTAACACATGTACTTTGGCAGTTCTGATGGAATAAGCGAAGAAAAAAAATTTGACCTTTTTTCAATTGTTTCAATTGTCTTTTAAATAACCATGTCCAGCTGGTTAAGTAACCACAACAGGTAGCGCCTGAACTAGTGTGATGCCATGAATTAACCTTCTCCTGTTTAGGGAACACAGAGGATTTCTTTGCTTTCTTTGTGTCGTTTGTTACTGCATCCATACCAGCCCCACAGATGGATCTCTGAATAAGGGGGAGAAGTAAAGGGGTAGCGGTAGAGGGGGGACACGAGAATGGAGAAAGTGCCTTGTATTCAGCGTACTCGGGACAGTGGTGTGTGTGTGTGTGTGTGTGTGTGTGTACTCTATGGATGCTGCAGATAAAGAGGTGCTATGGTTGTGGCGTAGCGGTGTATGGACTGCATGCACAATGGACAGGGTTGTGTTTGTCCGTGTCTGTGGGTGTGCGTGTGCACGCGCGCATGTGTTACTCTTACATTCTGTCTTGTATGCAATCCTGTCTCCTGATGCTGCGACTGTTTGATAGCTCAAAGTGAGAAAGACAAAGAGAGAGAGACAGAAAGAGAGAGGCAGGATCAGTTTTTTCTTTCTTTCTTTGTACAAAGTGCAGGAAGTGGGAGTGGCCAGGTGGTGATGGAATAGGGGGAGGCGGGGCAGTCGAGTGCTATTGGCCGCTGGCTCTGGCCCGGCGTTTGGTGAGACTGCAGGGGTTAGGCAGCGCCTCGCTGACAAGGCCGAGGTCTGGGGGAGGCGGGGAGGGAGAGACAGGCTGGGGAGGTGGGGCCACCACTGGCGTGTCATCACCTGCACTCCACGGCAACTGTATTCTGAGTGGGCGATGCCGACGAGGGACTCATGCCCGTGTCGGAGGAAGAGGAAGTGGAAGCTGTGGTGTGGGACACTACAGAGACACAAAAAATAAAAAAAATAACAGTTTAAGTGTACATTATGGATGTAATGAAGTGATCTACTGACTCAGTTACATTTCATGAAACATTTGTTGAAAATGTGACCTGATTCATGAGCCCACTTCTAAGTTTACCCCTCTTCGAGTCCATGTTGTACATCGCATGTTTAGTCAGAAAATTCATCATGCAGGACAATTTACCTTCTCTTTCTTTCTTTTTTAACCTCTTGCGTCGGCGGTCAATAGAGGCCACCTCCGACTTGAGGGACATGTAGTATTTCCTGATCTCCTGAAGCTTGTCCTGAAGGAAGGAGATCCGTTCTGCGCTCGTCATGTTGTCCAGCTCAGCTGCAGAAGAAAACAACAAGGTACATATACACACATATACACCATGATGTCCACCAAGCAAACAACTGCCAGGCATGACAACAGCCGACAGACCCCAATACGTTAGACTACTAATTTAAAACACAACCAAGTCAGCCTTAAGCTGAACAGAGACCTGAGAACGACCTCGAGCTGAAGGCAAAGTGGTACATTGGCTGTCAATGCGGGCTACTTACTGTGCTGGAATGTCCACTTGTATGTGCGTGGGGAAGGGAAGGACTGCTTGTCCTTGTGCTTGTCCTTGTCCAGCTCTTTGCTGTTGGGGGACACGGTGCCCGGCGAGCGTGACTGCTTCTGGGCCTTGGCTATACTGGAGTGCTTGATGGGGGTCAGCTTGTTGGAGGGATCTGTGACCGGCAGGTCCTCGCTGTCGCTGCTGTGACCTGAGAAAGTAGGCAGAGATGAGTTCATACTCCTCTCCACGACTAATAAGCACGTAGGAGCTTAGTCTGGCGAACCTACCATAATACCGGGCTTAACCTGCATCTATCAGATGCCTCACTTGCGCCGGGGGGGGGGGGGGTTTGTCATTGGTTCCCACCTTTTTGGGAAGGGAAATGCTCTAAAATGGCAGCTTTGCCAGACTGACTAGTTCGCGAAATTCAATGTAGCGTCACAGGAAGTATGGGCGGGCCCAGGCAAAAAGAAAAAAAAAACTTTCATAAAAAAATATCTAAGAGCAGCAAAGGGTGGTAATGTTGTGTTAGTGCAGCCTATTGCAGCCATCGCGAGGCAGTCAAACATAAGTCCAGTAATGCACAAACAGGTTGTGTGCCTAACATCAACAGACTTGACACGGATCCCTCAGAAGACATGCACGAGAGATTCTAAGAATAGGTTCAAAGGCTGACCACCAGGCTTCCCCACCTGTTCCATTCTTTTCTGTCTTGGCCGTAGTGCTGGAGCGCTTCTGGTTGCGCTTCACCTTCTTGGAAGCAGAGCAGCTGTTGCTGTCAGTCAACCTCTTCTGACCTGGGGAATAGAAGAACAATAAACATTGGACACATGCAGGCATACGCGTGCGCACACACACAGACACAGGCTTTGGTTTACTCAAGTAAACAGCATTTCTAGCTAAGGCCATTTTCACTTTATTTGGACAGGACTCCTGTGAGGAACAGCAGGGCCACAACTGGCCACACTGCACGTGGCACGTCAAACTATTCATTGTCCATGAGGAAGTGCATTGTCCAAATACAGAACAGAGCTAACAAAGTCGCGCACCAAATTAGACGGTAAGCTGAAGGCTGCTATACGACTTTAAAAATAATGAAAAACTGCGATGAGGCAAGAGTCTGTTACCCCATACGTGTTAAAAGAATTTTGAAGTTAAATTCATGTTTCAGGGATTTTTTTTAACCCATACATGATGGAAAATTTTACTGGGTTACCATCTAGAGAATCCCTAGGATTTGCCTTAAGCTAAGAAACTTAAGACTTAAATTTAATTCCTTCATGTTCTAGATAAATATCACAAAATGCATTTGCTCCATCATCCAAATATAATCCCATGTCTCCAAAGGTTTTTCCTAGCCATATTTGACTTCCACAAGGTTAGGGGACTTAAGGGACACTGTAGGCGAGCTAGGCTCTGGCTTATGCCATGTTAAAAGCAGTGGGCAACAGTCTCCAACTAAACTTGGCAAGACATTGACTGGGTGCTTACCTCTGTCCTTTGTGTCACGCTCCTGTAGCGAGAGACTTGAGTTACTGGAGCTGGCGCTGGCGTCAAAGCCGTGCATCGTCTCCACCAGGCCCTCCTGCGACTCGCCGTCCACCTCGATAGTCACGTCGCTCTCGCTCTTTGTGCTGTGCGACTCCGGGCTGGCGGCCGAGGTGGGCGGGGACGCCGAGGACGAGGCGGCCGATGGCCGCTGAGGGCCCGCTGCCGTCGTCGTAGCAGCGAGCGGGAGGTGGGTGGACGCTGAGGAGGAGGAAGACGACAACGTGCACGGCGAAGACGAGGGCGGGGGCTGGCTCTTCATCTCTCCGCCTCGGCTGGCGGGCAGGAGCAGGTCACCGGCGGGCTTCTCCTTCTCGTCGAGGTCGTCCAGATCCACCTCGTGGCAGACTAGCTCCTCGGGACCGATCTGGGGCATCATCTCCTCGTCCCTTCCCAAGGATGGTTCAACCTTAGGGGTTGCGGAGCCCTGCGCGCTTGCCTCCTTCTTAGTCTGGACCTCCCTGGTCAGTGAAGGCATCTCGATCTTCAACTCCACCTCTCTGATCGGCGTCGGTGGTACTGGGGGCGGCACCACTGCTGCTGTGGGTGAAGTGTGGTGCTCCGCTCCTCCTTTGGACGTTCCCTCGCTCCTTCTCTCCGTCTCAGGGGCTCTTTTCTCAGGCGACAGGGTTTTGGCGGGGGGCTCTATGCGCGCCCTCTTGTCGGGCGACCGCTGCTCGGTGGCCTTGCGCTTGGGCACGCTGCTGCTGATGGGGCTGGCGCTGATGCTGAGCTCCTCGGCGTCCACGTCCTCGGTGGCCGAGTCCGTGTCCGAGCCGGCCGGCTCACGGGGCCTCTCCCGCTCGCTCTGGACCAGCTCCTGCACAGGTTCCTGAGGCTTCTTGGCGGGCCGTGGCGGGAGGCTCCCGGGAGTGTCACCCTCAGGAAGTGTGGCGGGGGTGGCAGGCGTGGAAGTGGGGGCCGCTGCCACTGCAGGCTGGGTGGGGGTCTCGGAACCGGGCTCTTTGGAGCGCCCCCTGCGTGCTTTGGACCTGGGAGTCAACTTCTCCTCAGGCTCAGGGGTCATGGGGACTGATGACTGCATTGTGGTCATTGCGGTCGTCGTGGCTGCTGCTGCTGCTGTTGTTGTTGTGTTTGATGATGCTGCTGGCGCTGGTGCTACGGTTGTGGTGAGGTTGGCCACCGCAGGCTCTTCCTCCACTTTGTCGCTGCCTTCATGCACCTCAGGCACCCTGGGCTTCTCTGTGGGGCTGCTGGGAGCCTCAACATCTGCTGTTGTGGTCGGTGGCAGCGGCTGCAGCAGGGTCATCTTCGATGACGTTGACGTCGCTGCGGTAACTTCTGCAGGCGCCGCTTCAGATGAGTTTCCTTCTCCTGCCACTGTTGTGTTCTTTTCCTCTTCCTCTTCTTCCTCCTCCTCCTCCTCTTCCTCCTCTTCTTCTTCCTCCTCCTGCTCGGCCGCTACGCCCTTGTCCGGCCCCGCTGCCCAATCCGGCTTCTTCTCCGACTGGTCTTCACTATCACTGTCCTCAGAAGAGTTCCCTGAATCTGAAAGCAGCACAGACAAACTCTTGAGTGACATTTAGGACAAACGCTGCTTTCCAACAGCCACCATTTGGTTTGTTTGTACATCATTACCAACATCACAGCCATGCAACTGTGCAGGTGCACAATTACAAGCACAACCCGTTCCCCAGACATCCCTCCTTCTCTACTGGCATCTCATCGTTATGGGACAGAATGTTCCAACGCGACTCAAGACTCAAGGAAGGTGGCTGTGGCTGAGAGAAGGAACTACGTACCATTAGATCCTCGGTCTGAGTCATACATCCCAGAAGTCCTCCGGGTGCGTCTCCGGGGAGTACCTGTGCAGGAGACATGGATCACGTTAGCGCCACAGTTCATCCCCATCTTTCCGAGAATAGCAGTCCATGCATAGTCAATGGAGCACGAACACACCTCCACTCCAGCGGGAGGGTTAGGGCTTCAGCCAGATACTGCTGTGTTACATATTTGATCATGCAAGTGTGAACTCTTACCATCCATCCTGATATTTTTTATTTACAGACACAGACCCTTTACAAAACATATGCCAACTTTCAAGAAACAAGACTACCTTTCTGTAGCAAGTCAGTAAAAAAAAAAAAAATCTGGTTTGCCTCACCCCCCACTAAGCAGCTTGTACATGCCGTCTAGGAGTTGCACCTACAGGATTTAAGGCTGCCACAGAGCAGAGCAGCATTTTACACTGAGCATCTGGAAGGTGGGTGATCTACACAGCAGCATTGCAAGCCACCTCAGTGCACCTCCACAACTCGGATACCAGCAAAATACAGAACAACCAGTCAGCTTCGCACTTCAAAAAGGCCAGTTCTGTCCTACAACTTTTTGTTTTTGCAAAATTCTTCATGCAACTAAAAACCTGACAGAAATGGTGGTCAGCATACCTTAGACTCAGCATAATTAAATTCTAGCAAAAACAAACCACAGAGCGTACAGAAGTGCAAGAGAAGGGAAATCAATTACTCCACCGAGTGAGATATGCCGGACAGAGAGGCATGCACAATGACAGAAGTGTGCACGCACAGAGACAGAAGTATGCACGCACAATGACAGAGACAGAGACAGGGTGCCACTGCTTACCATCGCCGTTGGGCAGAGCTGAAGGGTCAGAGTGGCGGGAGCCCTTGCTGCCCGAGCGGCTCTCATTGCTGGGGGTCTTGGAGGCGCTACGTGAGGCGCTGGGCGGGGTGGACTTGAGCGGGGGCCGGCCCCTCTTCGGCCCCATCCTGGCCTGTCTGTCGTCCTCCTTCTCGCCATCCTCTTTATTCTGCAGAGATACACGTGGTGCAGGGCAAAGCAGAGCAAGTATTGTTATAGCACGATAGGGGCAATTTCTACACTTACAGAAGAGAAGAAAAAAAAAAAAACACTTAAAACAGGGTAACATAAAATGAAGTCTTATGATTATAGCAAGTCTGTGTGTTGACAAATCAAATTATGATGCCACAAAATGTTATTTACACTAGAGGTAACAAGCGTATGCTTGGGTGAGTAACAAGTTAACAGGTTTATGAGGTTTGTTACAAACCCACCTCCTCAAAATGTATTTTCTCACTCAAACATCTCAGACTTGCGCACATTTATTCAGATGGAATATCAACAAAGATGATGACATACAGGCCAAATAACTCCAAATGTCACTAGGAAAAAGAGAACCTATTCTGTGTGACTGGACGATCACGAGTGATGACCACACTTTTAACATTATAATAGTTACCCATTTTCAGTTGGAATGTGCACTTTGGAGTACAACCCAGCAACACTGTTCAAAGTCCGCTTAAGATCAGGGAATGACAGCCCTAGCGTCTCCCACTATATCTGGCTGTGGGAAGTCCATTAGGAGTCTGGCTGTAAGCACTAGTCCGGATGGGGAAGAACTAGACACAGGTGTGCTTAATGGGCCCCATCAGACAGATCAGATAGCCAAGAGAAACGTGACATCAGATGACATCAGCGGAGAAAAAGCGAAACCGTTCTCTGGTATCATCATGTGGGTCTGTTGGACTTTGCTTTAACCCGCAGACTCGGTTTCCAGTGGGAAGTGAATGGACAGATGAGGGCCATTGAGATCTGTCATTATAGGGCACAGTACAAACAAACAGGACTCACCTTGACTTTCTTTTTCTGTTTCCTCTTTGTTCCTCCTTTGTCAACAGGCCAGATTATCCTGTCCGCCTTCACCCACTCGTCATAGCTGGTACATTAAGAGAGAGAGGGACACACACACACACACACACACACGACTTTAGCAGCTCGTCACTTGTATGGATTTATGTCCTCTAAAAGTATTGGCCTGTCATGCAGAACTCGAGCGAATTCTTGTCGCTGTCCATTTCATTAGGGCCCATCTGTCTTGTGCCCGTCTCCATGGTGACATGTGTGCGGGGCCACGTCAATCACAGAGAGCAATTTAAAACAAACAAATTAAATCTATTGTTTCTCCATGACAACACAAACATTAGGCATTTCCAAAATTCCATGATAAATATGCTCATTTCAGTAACACGCATTGCAATTTGTTAACAAGATGCAACACGCTGCTAGGAGAGTAAACATGGCTATGCATGCGCATGGAACTTAATGCAGATGTTGTGAGAAGCACTGGCACAAGTAAATAAAAGTTTCGATGGCTGGGTCAGGATGTAATTGGATAGCCAGAGAAACAAGTCTGCGTCAGAGGCAGAAGTGAAACCTATACACGGGAGGCAGAACAAGCTTCCTTCTGAGCACAACATCCCCACACGATATCAACACCACCTCGACACAAACACATTTTCTATGGTTCGATATCTACTGCTAAAATCCATCCGTGTTCCTGCAAGTGACCCACTAATGCATTTCACCAGCATGTTTACAAATACATGTTGGAGGACTGGAGCCAGGACCAGAGGACTGCATTTTATTGCCCTATATTTATACATGTGTAATGACAATAAAGTTGAATCTAATCTAGTCGGGCCATTCTGCTCACCGGACGTTCCAGCCGTAGTAGTGCACCAGGTAAAGCACCTCTCCGTCGTCTGTCTCCGTGTTCTTGATGTTGGCCTCGTAGATCTTCTGGGTTTTGCCCCGCCCGTACTTCACCCGCACCTTCGTCCCGGTGACCGAGTGCTCGGAGTCCTCGTCATCTTCATTCTCACCCCTACAGACAGACACAGTGTTAGACGCAAATGCCCTAAGGAACAGCACAAGCACATTTGCATCAACTACCACTGCAGTACCCCTTACCCATGCCCTTTAGAAAATTTAATCCAAGACCAAGATGAATGAAGTGCACAACAACAAATATAGAGGTTTGCAAATGCCATATGACAGTCTTTGAGAAACACCTCTATTAGGATTCTAAGAACAATGCTCTGTGTACACACACACACACTATAGTGAGTCGGTTTAAAAAGGAGTGTGAGGGGAGTTCAGACTGGGGTGAATCAGATAGCCAAGAGAATCATGACATCACAAGACATCAGCACATAAAGCGAAACCATTCTCAGGTATCATCACGTTCAACCCCCTCATGCGTGTCAGGGTGTACCTGTCCCCCCCACCCACCATAAAGTATCCTCCCTGAAGCTGATGTTTATGTGTGTGACAGCAACAGTTATTGATCAGCCCAAGAGGAACAGCCACCTTCTCCCTGGCGCATGGTGCGCAAACGATGGCCGACTTGGGGCCAAGCTTTTAAAAATAGACTTCATATTTATAATGAGCAAAGTGAACTTGCTGCGCCGCGCAGTCAACAATACAAGGCTACTTACAGATGAGAGCGAGAGAGCGAGAGAGCGAGAGATGTATTCCACATACAATAGAAAAAAAAATGCATCTATTGTGCGAAGACATCTAAACACAGCGCTCACGGGTCAGGGTTTTCTAAGACTGATGCTTCGCCTCTTCTAGAGTTGGAACTGAGCTGCAGCACCAACCTCAACTCCCTGGGAATGCTTTGACAAGCTACAAACCTTTAAGCAAGTACGACTCCTGTTTGTAGCCAACTAAATTGCGTCAGGTGGAATGGTACGGGAGTCGTTTGTCGGTTGAATTACTTTCAGAACAACAGTCATGCTGCTGTCAAACCCTGGGTTCAGTGCCATGTAATAGCAGTTGGCCCGGCGGAGAACATGTCTTAAAACTATTTTTTTGTGTGGGTGTGATGTGTATGACATATCATCGCGGTTTGACAGATTCTAATGTCCAAAAAGAACCAAAGTTTAAAAAGAAAAGAAAAAAAAAACAAAAAACCACACACCACATCAACAACCAGTTGATACCATCTGCTACACAAACTGACACCACTGAGAACACCACAAACGCATAGCTGTTCCTATTAAACCACTTTTTTTTGCCAGCTTGCAGTTTGGCAGTTTGGCACGATTGCAGGGCATCACAAAAAGCTAGAGGGTGCAAACATCCACATGGAACCTCCTGAGCCTGCCTGACACTAACTTTAAAAGTTAAACATAATATTGCAATGCAACCAAGTGAATTATTTTCCCTACAGATCATCCATATCATCTTGAAAAAGCATACTTTTCCTTTTGAAGTATGTGTTGATGCAGAACATGCAAAAGAACCTCACAATTTCAGAGAGATGCAAAGCAGTAGAACTATGAACACATCAAAGAGTGCGGATACCCTCTATATCGCTCCAGCGTCATGCGAGCTGAAATCTAACTTCCAAGAGCTTGGATGCTCATCGCCTATACCTTGACAGACTAGACAAGTAGAGGGGCAAAACTTCAAGTGAGGTTGCTGCTGTGCATAGGGAACTCAACATTGCCTCATTCATTGCATTCCCACATTTAGAAGCCTCTCATTTTAAATAGGTTATAAATCATCTTGCATGTAGGCTACATATAGCTGCACGTAGGCTACATATAGCACAGTTTACACGCAGCAAGTTTGTGTATGGCAGCATAGGGAACTCGCCATGGCATTCCAACATGTAGAAGCCAGAGTGATGCAATTCCATTTGAAATGGGTGATAAACATCTTGCGTGTAGGCTACATATAGCACCGTTTAACCTTACAAGCAGCAAATTTATGTATGGCGGCTCACTTGAAATCACGTCCCTACAAGCATGTAGTAAAATAGCTTGATATTAGGCCTTAATGTGCAACGGAAGAGACGCAACTAATCAGAACGGAATGTCATGCGGCCAAGCCTTATCCATCACACAAGCCACTACTGTGAACAAAATGTTTTTTTGTTTTTTTTATAACTGATGGATGGCTAAAATAAATAAATAATGAATAACCCATCACCACACCTGTCAACCCAAACTTTTTCCTAATTCTGAACTGACAGGTTTCAAAGGAGTGACCTAATAAAAAGCAGCCTATTGGTTCTTACACGCATTGCTTGCAATGATGCGTACCTTTCCCGGATTCTGGCTCGGTCTCCGTCGTCTTCCTCCTCGTCTTCCTCCTCCTCCTGCTCCTCCTCCTCCGACTCCTT
>JAGFZM010002203.1:38771-61795 GCA_017657215.1 Limnothrissa miodon
CTGCTCCTTCTGCTCTTTCTGCTCCTCCTTTAGCTGCTGCTGCTGCTGCTGCTGCTGCTGCTGTTGTTGTTGACGCTCCTGCCGCGTAGGCTCCTTGGGCTCCACCTTCACCGGAGTCAACGTGCAGCGCCGCCGACCCTGAGGGAGAGAACCGGCAGAAATGCCCAAAGCACAAATGTTTGACAGCAGGTCAAGACTATGAGGCAAAATAAATGTCGTTAGAGAAGAGAAAAAAGCAAAGAAGAATAAGAGAAAAAAAAAAAAAAAACTTATGTTTGGAACATTTTGTCTTTAGAGTAGGCCCATGATTTAAAACTAAACGTCTTGTTCTAAATTTGTTCATCCCTTTCATCTTCAAGTACAAAAAATAGCTACTGTGTGTGTACGTTTTCCTTTCCTTGTGACAGACATACAAAAGGACTTGATGTTTTCATGCAGTGTATCTGAAGAGCTTGGTGCCTCGTTACATGTCGACACATGCTTTTCTTAGAAAGGTGAAAATACTGAACTGCTGAGGAATAGGCTTAAAACACACACACACACACACACACACACACACACACACGCACACACACACACACAGACACACACACACACGCTAACTGGCTAAGTGAGTCTAAAAGATTCACTCACTGATCTCAGAGTTATATTCACATGACAGTATGAGCCACAGAGCACTACGGTACAGATTAGAATTCTTATAGAAAAGAATTGTGGCATCAAGTCAAATCAAAAAGGTCAAATCAATCTCAAAGGTCATTGTGATCTAGTCCCCCACTGGGCATAACCAAGTTATTTAAGCAGGTCCACATGCTAGTTGGCATATTTCACCCTCATTTGACCACAGTATGCCTACAGTGTTTCCCATCTTCATCTGCTCTGTGACTCCCGAAAAGCTACTGCCTGCTGTCGTCACTAAATACTGAGATAAGCGGCGCCTATCTAAGTTGCACGGACACAGAGCAAAAGGACTTCAGACTGGGGCTTAGCAAGCAATTACTTGACCCTTCCAAACAGCAATATTTACACAATACAACACACCCTCCGCAGCATAATCCTTCAATACACTGACTTGCATGCCTATGCAGTCACAACAGTACTACAAAGACCAACTAAGTGGCAACTTTAAGACCGGACAAACTCTATATTTTCAAAAGCCTTGCTAATGAATGCAACATGAACCTAAAGAGCCATTAGTAGGGCAAAGGCTGCACTAACAGAACCTTAAAAGCGCTTGCGACACATACCATAAGATCAGTCACATACATTAACACGACACACACCCCCACATGGTGTCCTCCATTTTGTCAACAGGGTCTGACAGGAATATTTGTACGGCTTTGTTTCTGGCTGTATTCTCCAAAAAAAAAAAAAAAAAAAAAAAAAAAAAAAAACACACAAATGTATGTGGAATATGAAAAGGAGGTCTTTAAAGTAAATCTCATGTATCATTCATATTTAAAGGAATCTCATTCAATCATTCATGCTTCAAGGAAAAGCAAGTGAGAAAGTGTGAGGTAAACAAACAAGGAAATAAAAATTAAATATTTTTGGGGAACGCCTATCGCCCTACCCTGGGTGAGGAGACTCCTTTGTGGGCTTTTTCGCTCTCGGCCTCCGAGTCATCCTCGTCGGCGGCCTGCTTGTTGTCGCTGGCTGAGGCCGGCTGGGGCTGGGGTTGGGGTTGGGGCTGGCCCTGGGTCTGCTCCCGAGTGTCGGCGGGCTCCTGCTTCACAGGCTTCTGGGGCTCACTGGGGGGAGCGGCGGGACGCGGATCATTGTGGTGGACAGTGCGGAAGGTGATGCCAGCAGACCGGCAGTACTCCTCAAAGCCATACAGGTACCTAACACACACACACACACGCACACACACACGGAAGACGTTAACAGCATATATGGACAGCAATTTATGCCACTTTCATGTTTGGAATTTAAATGCATTATACTCGAGTAATAATCAATACTTTATGCATAGAATTTAGAGGATGTTAAACTCAAAATTGGTGCAAAATAACATTCTTCCATCGTAATTATTACTTTATTAAAGCATTAAACTATGATCCTCCTCAGGCGTTGTTCAAAAGGGTCGAATCAGATAGCCAAGAGAATCGTGGCATCACAAAACAATCAGCCAGGAAAAGCGAAACCATTCTCAGGCATCATCACATTCGCCTTGACACCTTGAGTGTTTACAATGAACCCAGCTGACTGCACCCCCGCAGTGCTTGTGCAGGCTTGCCCCCCTTGAGCCGAGCCAAAACCGCTAAGCTCAGTCGGCTGCAGGTACGCTTTGTGCGGGCAACCAGAGACTCCGCTGCTGTTAGCCAGGTCGTGCTCAACACCAGACTGCAGCGCTGCGAGAGGTGAACAGCATTGGTCCACAGTGGAGCTGTGCCTCTCAAACGGCACGTCCCAAAACAAACACGAGCTCAGCTACCCCGCTGTATCGTTTAGCTTTTACCCATTTACTTGCGTGTGTTGAACGATCCCAACGGCATCCCAACTGTGTGGGCATGCGGGCACAGAGCTAAAGGGGATTCTGGTGATGCCTCCCAATGTGCCGGTAAAGTTTATTGGGATCTTTGTTATTTCTATATTAACAACCCATCTAAACAACAAATTTATTTTCTTGAGGTGGCACAGTACAGCCCAGAGCAGACCTGTGTCAAAAAGGTGTAAAGATTTGCTGTAGGATCATGTCTGAGGCCAACAGTAAACAGTCACACACACTTACTTTCTGTAGGCAGTCTTGACGTTGTAGGAGGCGGCAGAGTTGAGGACGGGAATCCCCAGGTCCATGTAAATCTGTTTCCACACGGAGCCGCTTTCAATCTGCACAAAAAACAACAGCATTGCATAAGCACCTCTTACCTCTAGCCTTAATACAACAAAACACAACAGAACACAAAACACCACAACCAATCAAGCCTTCACTGCCTGGACATAAAACCACAACAACAATACTACTTTGGCAGCAAAACCACTAGTAAAAGTAATTGTGTTACAAGTATGTACCAAGGCATGCAGTAAATGGCTATCAATGAAGGTCATGGCATTTCAGACAGATTAACTTCCAACATGACAGCAGGTGAAACAGGAATGACTGCAGCGTCTCAGCCGTGATTGTGTTCCCAGCGTGGGATGCAGTTGGTTGAGGTATGCCTGTGCAATGCCTTGGGCAGCCATCAGGTTTTTACAAGCCAACAGCACAAGTGCATGACCTAACACACATACAACAGTGTGTAAACAGCACATCGATGGGGAAATAATCATTCAATTTTTAGTGTCTGTTTCTTTGCCATGTCTGTTGACAGCTAAGCTGTAAAAGATATCTCGTTTTATATTTTACATGATTTATAGACTGAACTGACCGCCAAAAAAACACTGCTGAAGTGTTTACAGTCTAACAAAAAAGGACTTCCTTTTTCTTTAACGTAGTGTGTATATCTATGTACGGCACACATGCTCACTCACACGCGCACACACACGCAGCTCTGACAGGCACGGCTCATCTGAGCGCGGGAGAGGCCTGACGTCAGGCGGGCGTCAAGTGAAGAAAGCGAAAGCGCTCCCTTTCTTTCCCTCCCTCTCTCTCCCTCCCTCTCTCTCTCTCTCCTCACATCATCCCCAGCCTCCTGCTGTCAATCGGCTAACAACAGAGGCTCTGAGAACGCAGGGCTCTGGTCTAAATACAGAGCCGCGCAGACAGCAATCCCTCCTGCACTGCACCAGGCTAATGCTTGCACTCGTTTGTTGGGCTTGTGATGGGTGGAGAGTGTTGAAGGGAGAGAGAAAATAAAAACAGGATTGGAGAAGAGTCAGACAAAAAAAAGAAAAAAAAAAAGAGAAGCTACTAGAGTTTAAAACAGCAAGGTGTATAGAAAAGCAGGCAGAGAATGAGCATGATGGGAAAAAAAAAACAAAAAAACAAAAAACAAAAAGAGAAACGGAAAGAAAAATTACAAAAGACAACAACTAAATGACAATTGAGAGAGAGAGAAACAAACTTACATTGTCACAGCCTCCATGCTGATGCACCAGCCTGAAGAGCTTGAAGAGGTTGAGGTCCTTGTAGCCCAGCACAGGAGGCTTGTTTATGGGGGTTCCTGTGAAGAGCAATCAATAAATACAGTCATGTATTTAAAAGGCATTCAAAGAGCACAGCCAACAAGTTTTTCCAACAGACAAGCAGCACTTTTAAGGACAACTTTGTTATCGATTGTAATATGAAGGGTTGGGCGACTGGTTGTTGTTTTTTCTAGTTAAGAGTTCATTTCATTAGCTATCGTGTCCGAATGACCCACCTCTGTCTTCCATAAATTTGTAGAGCTGCTGTAGGAAGTGGTCCCTCTCCTCCGGGTCTGGCTCATCATCAGGCTGCACACACACACACACACACACACACACACACCGTGTAAGAGAATAGCTAGTCACTAAAGACGGTCACAGACTACATATTGAGTGATACAGTGCATGTTTGTGTCAAAAAGGTTAAACTTGATGTGTCCAACAGATCCTTTAATGGACTGTCTGAGAGTCTTCATTAGCATTGGCTCGATATCAAGAGAACAAGTGCTCTAAACTAGGGCCCAATGCACACCATCAGCAGCGATCAGGAGTTCATCAGATAGCCAAGAGAATCGTGGCATCACCGGATATCAGCCCAAAAGAGCGAAACCATTCTCAGGAATCATCATGTTAAGCTCCCCAGTTTGAACAGCAGCTGATGGGCACCTCTATTACCTAGTGGGCAGTGGTAGAGCCATCCAAGACTATCAATTTCCCTATACTCACAGCAAGAAGATTTCTGCATTATTCTGAGAATGAATATCACATTTCAGCATTTTAAGCTAATTTGCAAACACACACACACACACACACACACACACACACACACAAAGAGAGTATAACAAATAATGCTTCGTTTGCGTCCATTTTTACTGCCGAGCTTGAAACAGAGCTTGAGCCCGTACATGGTTGCACAGCCCAGCTGAGATTCCTCCTACTGCCACTGAGGAACGCAGTGGGCCAGTTAAGTTAGTCTAAACACTGCTCTGCCTCCCCTCTAATGCCAATTAAACGAAGTCCAAACCGCCAGACAGCACCACCACCACCGGCGGCGGCAGCGGCGTTTGTGAGTGCAGTTCGGCTGTCAGCACTGTAACAGTGCAAGACTGGCTTGTGCTTGGACGAGGGTGGGGAGGGGTGGGGTGGGGTGGGGTGGGGTGGGATGAGCGGCGGCTCTCTGAGGCCCTTCTCAAATGCTAATGCTGGGATTCTAATCCCCGCATATCCGTCAAGGGGCACACCCAGAGGACAGAAAAAGAAAGCCTTTCGTCTTGGGTTGTCTATGAACAGGCACACACAGGCTGAACCTGTGCTTACGTCTGGAAACAACAGCGCACCGGGGCTAGCATTACGACCACGCAGGAAGAGGAAAATCATCATCAAGTTCTAAAAGGTGAAACGTGCTTCCAGAGGGAGAACAATGCCACCGACAGCTCATAAAAATAATGCACGTCATTTCCCACTAGCAAGGAATAGGGCCTACTCTTTGCAGAGTCTCTTGAAGGCTGCTCAGCCTAATCCGAGCGTCGGAGCGTCTCCTGACTAAAGCTCCAGTGCTCAGGTCGGGCAGGGCCCTCTGAGGCTTTGGGCATGGAGCGTCGTGCAGCAGACCCAAGCCCTTCCTCTCAGTCCCAGGGCTGCTCCATGCTCATGCAGACAGCCAAAAGCCCTTGGCGCCCAGCTCATGAGCTGAAGAGCCACACACAGGTGGGGGTTACTAAAGCTCTTCTCCCTTTCCGTCTCTCTCTCACTCACTCACTCTCTGCGTGTGTGTGCGTGCAAGTGTGTGTGTGTGTGTGTGTGTGTGTGTGTGTGTGTGACACGCAGCAATGACCAAGGACAAGCCCCCGGGCCAGGCTGGCCTGCCTTCCACTGGCCATCAGCCAATCCCTGTCGGCTCCTTCCTCCCCTCCTCCACTGAGCCTGCGATAGGAAGTCACGGTCAGCATGGCGACCAAGTCAGAAAAACCCAAACAAATGGCTATTTGTCCGAGTCGGCCCGGGAGCAGGAAGAATGAGGCATTGTTTTGGTGCCGAGATGGGGCATGAAGGGGGGTTCCCCACATGCTGTTTGACCATTCAACAGATCCAATCAAGGTGCTTTGGTCAGTGAACATGAAGCAGAGAGAGCAGGAGAGAGAGAGAGAGAGAGAGAGAGAGAGAGAGAGAGAGAGAGAAAGAGAGCGAGCAAGGGAGAAAAAGAGAGCGGGCAGGAATGCCTGTGGCCCTTCTTATCGCCTCTCTGTGGCCCGGGGCTGTATTTACATTCCTGGCTAGGGGTTGGCTGTGGGCTGGCTGGGGGGCTCTTTGACTGACTGGGGCAGGGATTCCCATGCCTTCACATAGCTGAGCGACTGAGAGGGGGGTGGGGAGGGTAGTGGGGCGTGCATGGGGCCTGGGCTGAGCGTGTGAACTAAGATCTGCCAGACTGGAAGCCAGCCTCAGCTCCTGTGACTTCCAGTTTAATCCCAGAGCACACGATCCGACAGGAGGAAATATGATGCATTTGGGGACCAGAAACGCTAACAATAAAACAGCCAACTAACTTCAGTCACTACATTAAATATTGTAGAACTTATTACCAAAGACGGCTCTCTGCTGACCCCCTCTAAGCATGGACGGCCAAAAAAAATCTGCATTGTTTATATCAGAATCTGCTTGTACTTCCATCCTTCTCCATGTGTCTAATCTACTGACTATACAGAAGAAAGGTTCCAACTTCTTCCAACAAGAGCGATTATAAAGGGACCGCGGGCTCACCTGGTCGGCCTCGGCCTCTTTTTCCTCTTCCTCGCTCTCTTTGCCTCGGTCCTCCTCATCCTCGTCGCTGCTGGACGATTCCAGGATCTCGCTCATGTCCATCTTCCAGCTCTCGGGGACCTCCTTCGTCTTCAGGAAATGCACCGCACCCTCCAGCCCTGTCAAAAAAGTAGACACGATCAGATATACTCTTACACGTCACAATACAGTCAAAAATAAAAACCTAAACACAAGCACAAACAGACCAAACACAGTTCTGACCTAAATATATTCTAGTGTGTTTAAGGATGCAAGCTCCCTTTTTTAACTGGCCGCCCAGAACTGCAAAACAAACTTCAGTGTAAACTAATGAAGCAAACATCGAACATAGCGGCATCCTGTGTGACAGTGCTGCACTTCAGATGTACGCATTTAGAATAATACAGTATTTGAAGTGGCTATGATTCAGTGGGTGCGCGTGGAACACTTCTCAACGGGGAGTGCTGACCTGAGAGCTGAACAATAGGCTGGTAATGACACAGCACTTAGAGATTTTGTGCAGGACAAGAAGTGCTGATGAAGAACTGATTCTTTTTTCCCCCATCTGACGAGTAAGGTCAGAATTGGCCAGGAACACAGGATCAGCATCTCCCAGGCACAACTCTTGGCATCGCAGCCTTACAGTTATGCATAATTAAGGCGTTACAGGGTCATCCATCTTCTGGGCGCTTCCAGAATAATTAGTACCTTGAAGCTCGGAGTAGACGGACGACCAAGCTTACCTTTCTTGGAGGAGTACTCCGACTTGGATATGCTGTCCATGTTTAACTGATGGATGTCTTTTCTTGCCACGGTGTGACTAAAAACACGAGGAGGGAGAGAAGCAACGAAATATGATTTGTGTCCCATCAATGCCAATAAATGGGAAAAACTAATACTGACCATTATAGACTGACTATATTGACTACACACAAACAAACTGAGTATTCTTGAACTTCATTCTCAGGTACTTACAATTTGGAATCTGCAAAAGATCTCACTAAACATTGGTCCTTTTTGACAGTCAGGTCGTCATTGCAGCTGGGAGATATAACCTTCAGATGGAAGTAGAGGAAAAAGCCATTTAAACCCACGCTCACTCAAACAACCTTTTAACTTAATGCTCTGCAAAACAAAAGGCCCTCTTCTTGGGTCCATGCTAATGATTACATGTAACATACAGACTTCATGTAATATGCATATGGTCACAGAGCACAGAGGTATTAGTAAGGTCAAAGCAAGTGCACATACATTTTAAATACAAAACAAAGCAGAACAAAAACAACACTGTCAGATAGACATCAAACTAATCCCAAAACAATACATTGTAAATGAAAAACAACTTTAAAGCTAGCTTCCCAATAGTTTTAAAAGGTGTTGGCCTAAAGCATTGGTTTGATGCAGGCCGTGCCCACTCACCAGAGCCAGGTATGACGAGGAGCCACTGTGCACACTGGCCACCTTCCCCAGGAGCTCGTCCGTTAGCCTCCGCCGGTCGTCCTCCTCTTCCTCACTCGATGAAGACTCCTTCTCCTCGTCCGCACTGAGCAAAACAAGTGGAGTAAAAAAATTTAAGTCACCCAAATCCCAATACGCAAACACCACAAGACCCTCTGAGACATTGCAGACCCTCCCTGATCTGCGATTGAGGACAGATCCCCAATTTTCAAGCTGCATTCAGCTATAAAAGAATTGGTGGGCTCACTTTGTTTTGGATTTTAGCTAGTGAAGTTTACAATTTGCCATTTCAAAGTGTAAACTTTGTAAATAATCTCATACTTGTTTCAGATACAGTGGAAGGCTTGGCCTAGTAAGAAAGTTTGCTGGCAAAAAAAAAAAAAAACATCATGGATCATGGAACAAACATACTTTTCCGTTCCATAACACTTAGGGGCCGTTCACACGGAAAGCGTTTTTCACTTCCAAAAGCGCCTACTGTGTCGCAACCATTCCAAAAACTCGCCGTTTGCAAAGCGGTTAAGAACGTAAACGTTGCTACGCAACGCCCATTGTAAATAAAAACGCGACCTCAAAAGTTCAACCATTTTCAACTTTGAGCGCCTGGCGTTTTTAGAAGCCTCGCGTTTTTTAGAAGGAGACGCAAGCGACAAAAAAAGCCGAACGTATCGCAGCAGTGGAACTTTTTCAAAGACGCATCGTTCCATAGGGAAACAATTGAAATCGAGCGCCTGGAGGTTAAAAAAGCGTGTCCGTGTGAATGGCCCCTTAAATGGTACATAAGAATAATCTAGTACTACAAGAGGACAGTTTCCACGTGGCTTTATCTGAAGCAAGTAACCTCAACTACAGCAAAATGACTCAACGGCCAGAAATTAAATAATTGTGACATTTCTTTGGACAAAGACAGTACTACCTTCAGCAAGAAAAAAAAAAAACTATAAACAAAAAAAAAAAGCACCATTTCATGAAAGCTTTTTCAAAACCACACTCAATCCAAACTCAAAACTGCTGAGAAGAGAGATCTAGCTGATCTGCAGTAATGCAAAAAAGGGAAAAAGTGTGCTGGAAGTGCTAAGCACACACCTACTTCCAAAACTTGTCAACACGACGCTCCCAATACAGGAAATGAAACAAACATCATTCAGGCTTTGGTGCTTGCTAACAAACAGTGCAAGGTATATTCCCGAGTATATTCTTCAGCTACAAAAATAAATGCTATTCCGGGACGTTCTAAGGACAACTGTGGAGGTGTTGACACTCACACAGCCTGGGAAGTCCGGCGGCCGCGGTTTGTCTTTTTCCCGATGACAGGAGTGCCAAAGTGCTCCGGATTGGTTAGGGGCAGTTGGTCCAACGTCTACAAGGGGAGAAGAGGGAGGTTAATTGATGTTGGATGAATAAAAAACACAAAGTAGGGTTTAATGAATGCACACGGCAGTGGGGACAGGTGGGTGGGTGGGTACAGACCTCGCTTTCAGCAAAATGTCTCTCGCCTTTCAGGCACAGCGACGTCCTTCTCAGTGTTTTCTCATCTCCGTCATCAAACACTGAAAAGTACAACAAATATTTTCAATAGAGATAACAACTCAGGATGTTAATACACAATCTACGCAGAGGAATCGAATCATTCGGAAACTTCAGATGGCCACTTAAAATCAAAAAGGGTTCTGGTCAATCACTCGATCCCTCAACCAAAGGATTCCTTCCTTGAGAAGTGAACATCATTCAGCAATCATGGCCAAAGATCGCCAGCAGCACATGGCGTGGCAGTTCTGCTCAATTATTTAACGCTGCTGGTTTGGGTTCTTATCCGGCTGTGCAGAGCCACTGCCTTTTGTCCTGCGGTTCTGTTAGCACTAGCCAGGCTATGCGCACGCGCGCACACACACCCACACACACACACACACAGAATCTCGTTGGGGCAAGGCTGCTGTGACAGCCAGAGGTCCAGGGAGGGCCAGCACTTACCCACGGTGTACCAGCTGGCGTCTGTGAGTTTGCTGATGACTGCCTCGCTCAGGACTCCCTCCGGGCTCTTCACCTCAACTGTGGAGCCCACCTGCAGAGGAGGAGGAGGACGAGAAGAACGAAGCAGAAGAGAAGGAGGAAAAAAAGAACGCAGTCACAACATGGCACAGCACAGAAAAACACACTGCAGCAGATCTTCATGTTTTTAATGCACATGTATGCCTTCATGCGGCGCATGGATCCATGAAGCAAATGTTTACGCATCACATCACACCTTGTCTCTCTGTGCCATACCAACTGATATAAATTGCACACAGATACACATTAGCTGTATTCCAACAGGCTCACATAAGATGGCCTTGTTTACTTCTGGATAGCAGCACAAACACATTCCCAGAATGCTTTTTAAGGCTAGTCTGAGCCGTTTTCACGTATATCACCCATGTTAGCCATGTAACACAGAGGAAATGTAACACTGTGGGTGCCAACAGCCCGGTCAACCTGAAACAAACATTAAGTGCCTCCTCTTCAACTCGAGCAGCAACACAGTTTGATGCAGAGAATAAAGCCAGATCAAGCAGAGCCTGCACCTGCCAAAGGTGGCAGCAAATTTGGGAAACATGCCTAAACCCCTCCAATCCACGGCAAAAGGCTGTCCCGTACCAGCGTCCTTGACCCTTTACACTCAAGGACCACTTGCTTTTTAAATTCCATTCCATTCCATTGGCTGGCTAATTCTAACACCTAAAACTAAAAAGTGAACTGGACTGCTACACTAATATGAAAACAATTCTTTCAGTGGATAAATGGTAAGGCTTCCGATAATTCTGCCAATACAAAAACCACCACACAAACAACTTCCTAAATTTGTCACCTACTTTAGGCAAAACTTACTCCCTAGTCTGCACCAAAACAGGCGACCAATTTTAAATATTCAGTCTAAATGTCTCCTACCAACAACAGCAATCCTAACTGCCTTTATGACAGCCTGTCCAACTCAGTCTTAATCACAGAGCGCAGGAATCACAAAAGCCAAACAATCACTTAAAACAGGGCCTCTCCTCAGAATGCTACAGATACTCTGCAATATATCCTCAGGCCTCTGAAAGGCCCAAACTCATGTGACTGAACGCAAGGGCCAGATACTCCGTCTGAATGACTTGGCCTCACGTTGCTTCGCACAAACAGTACATTTGCAAATCCTTCTCTGCTTGCAGGGTAAAGTCAGTTGAAAGGACGACCTGGAAGTGTTTGCTGAAAGGATGGAGAAACTTACCCTCAAAGGACCTTTGACCTGGTCATCCTGGACTACCTGGGAAGTGCTGTCTCCCTTGAGCACCACCTGGCAGCCAAAAAGGAACAAGGGGAAAAAAAAGCGAGAAAGTGACAAAAGAGTGACAGAAAGTACAGAGTTCAGTCAAGGTGAAGTAATCTTATTGTGTAACACAAACACACACACACAGGGTGCAGATCACAATCTTTCACCAAGAGGATTGTGGGTAAGCATCCCTCTCACAGGACAGCACGTGGTGCCCTGACAGCATCCCCTGGTTTGGTGTGAAGAGATTTAACAGGGCTGGCTCATGAGCCTTACTGCAGCAATGCAGGGAGAAGGAAGAACAGAAGCCTTCTTCTCTACCTGGAGTCCTAGGCTATGCATGATGCAGTAAATGAATGCGAGGAAGGACAATGACCAATGACATCTACATGAGTTCGGCAATGAAGATTTAAAAGCCTTTTACTTGAGGCCAACAGCATATTACTGATCTGGGAGGGATTGACACTCAAACTTTGACAGCGCATGTGCTGCAAAACAGTCAAAAGAGTAGTAGAGTTATGGCTCCGAGCTAGGAGAAGGATGACTCTTATGGGGGAACAAGCTGTACCATGAGTCACCTCAGACATGTTAGTCAAATTTGTGACATCTTCCAGAGCCCAGACATTCATGAATGAATAAGTGGCCCTGTTAAGGAAAACACTGAGAGAGGAAACGGACACTTTCACTGAAGCATTCTAAAGGTTTATGACCTGGGGCAGGAATATACACGCAGCCTCTGCTAGTTAAGACATGATGTGTCTATTGCGCCTAATCTATTCTCTGCTATTAAACTTTCTGCTGTTGAGTTGTCAACCAAGTCTGTGAAGATTCTCATTCAACCAGGTTGTGGCAATCAGTGTTCAGTTAAGGGAACTGGAGCTTGAAGACGTTTCCATTGTCAATCAAGTTAATATTTTGTGCAAGTGCAATTACAGCTGAACAAACATGAGACAAGTAGGAGAAATAAACAAGTTTACAGTTTCAACCAACAATAAGATTAAGGTGAAGGTGCGCTTACCTTAACCTTGACCATACGCTTGACGGTCTTAATTTTTGCCTCACAGAAGGCACCGCGGTACTTTGCACTAACATCCGTTCCCACAGTCAGGTAGGCAGGCTCATCCGCTGCCTAAGAGGAGAAATCAAGAAATGCCATCAATCACCTTCCTGTGCAACTCTGTGCAAAGTTATTGTCGATGATTGCTATAGCACAGCATGCTTCACAGGCAGACTCAACAAAACAGGCTGAACTGCAGCAATGCTGACAGAATAGTGGCCCTTCCGAGTCTGTTGTGATTTTAAACAAGTGTCAAGAAAAGATGCTTGTTTAGACCCACTTCATTGGTGACAATGTGTGGATCATCTGCAATTTAACTCCTATTAAGGACAGACCAAAGAAACCATTACATTAAAACGTTTGGAACACTGTCTGTGCTTACGCCATTATAACACTACACTAGGAAAGAAAAAAGACGTGTACACACCATGCAGAATGTAAAAAATCTCTTCTCCCAGCCTTCACAATATGTTTTGAGTAAACCTGTTAAAATTTCTTCCGTTTCAAACCACAGATGTATAGCATTTGTGGACACATCAAATGGATACCAAAGTGCATCAAGGAAAGTAAGACGGCTGTGACTAATGTGCCCGTTTTAAGATCATATTTCACTAATTTTCCTTCAACTAACTGAAGTGCAAGAATTAGAAAGACATGCAATCACTACAATGACAGAAAAAACTAATACAAATCAACTGTGTCAACTGTGCAAGTTAACAAACAATCACACGTGTGTTGTTGCTAAATAAGTGCCTCAACAGCAGTTCATCTGACTACAGCCTGAGAGGCGTCGCCACACTGGTGTTATCAACTAAGAGGTTTCAGTGACTTACCTTCATTGTAATGGCTATTTGAGGGAGTCCAGCTCGATGGATGTTGATAGCTGAAACACAAAACACAAAAATCAGATGTTATAGTTGAGCCTAATTATATTATACTTCCGTGATATCCAGGAAAACGTCGTTTTAAAAGATAACGTGCTAACAAGCTAGCTAAAAGGCTAGCGACTTCTAACGCATTCTTTTCAAGCTCGATGCAGCCCCCCTCCCTTCACTCTGGCAAAAATGTGAGGCAAGCTCCCACCAAGGTAGCCGTCTTTTCAAAACATCTGACAAAGAGCATTCAAGTCTTTGTTGGTGTACAAAATGTTCAAGACAACAGAAAACTGATGTATGAGCTATAATCCGGAGGCTGTACAGGGACAAACAGAATAGTGCGTGTTCCTTCCCGCTTTACTCCCAATCTGACTGTGTCACGTCGCCATCATAGCTCACCGTGCTGCACCATGTCAGAAGCTTGCATTACTATCTTCTACTAAAGTGCAGTGAGGATGGTTGGAAAGGAATGTCACACATTTTCATGAGCCAATAAGTGTCAGTATCAGCATTTAACAGAAAGGCAAAACCAAATCACCATTGTAAAGGAATCACCGAGAGCGATTAATTCTACAACTCACGGGCTAAATATAGCTAGCCTGCTAACTAACCTTGCTAAACTGTTCCTCGTTATGGCGATTTAAACCGCTTCGATAGCAAAGAAGCTAGCTTGCTACTTAGATACTTAGCAGGACAAGAAGTAGTTCCGTAAGAAAATGTAATACTGTCCACCCAAACAATGCCTAACTGATACTTTAACCTACAACCAAAAAGGATAACGATCGAAAACATTCATTATTTATTTCATAAACCAATCTTCTCAGTTCCACAAAGGGCGCTTAACGTTAGCCATCTAGCTACATGTCTTCACTGCGAAAACAAGCCGACTGGTCACTGCCATTCAATTCCTCGTCAGCTAGGTAAGTACTCTCGCTCAAAACTACAAGAAACGCATAAAACATCGTTTAATACCACCCGCTAACACTACATACGAATGTTAATCGTCTGAGCTCGTGAAAAGTTGGTAGTTTCTATAAACGTAATGCATACAACTTCACTTACATGCTCCGATGTGACTGCTCACCACTTGCCAGGGTTGCAAAGCAATAAACGAAATAACAAGCTGTTGAGCCAAGGTTGTGTTTCTCGAAACCCTATTGGCTGGAACTACAGCAGTGGCTGGGTTTAACGCGTTGTAATTGGTTCATGTAGTCTTCGAATTCTATAGGACATACTTTATTTCCAGGTATGGTTGGTGGATATGAAAGCGGCGCTACAAATCTATTTTTTTCATTGGTTATGTCTTTTTTGGCTTTCATACAATTAGAAGCGCTCAGCATAGAAATCCGATTGGCCGTACTATGCAGGCCCTAGGCTACCTTCAATAGCTATTGGATAGATCTACTTTAAGACGTCCCACATTCTTTACCCATTGGCTCCATTGTGTCACAGAAACGGAACAGAATTCATTTCAGAAGGGAAAAATAGCTCCGTTTTCATTTTGCGCATGTCTAGTCGGAGCCACCGTACGCCATTTTGTTCTAATTGCATTTATTTTCCATTTCGAACGCGGGCTTGAAGACATCAGTACGACGATCAGTAAGTTGGCGTTCGCAGTTCAATTATCCATAATTTACAAAGTGTAGGAAGGTAGTCGAATGACTAAAACCACAGTATGGTATTTCATATGTCACATTTAAGAAAGCATTTTACATGTCGTTAGGTAGAAAAGGTCAATTGAAGGCTATGAGAAGAGCAATGGCGTCCCTTTTATTTCTGTGGACGTCAGAAACATCTCGATCAGCTTGGCGATTACGTAACCGGAAGACCATAAGAAAGAGGGAAGTAAACGAGATGGTGGTGTCGTCAGATACAAACTCAGATCAGTTCAGAAGTGGTCCATATAAACTTTGACAAACACATAGAAAAGGACTTACAGGTGTTATTGTTAGATTAGTTATTGGCTAACATAAACTGTTTTTTTAATGTTCACTGTGAACAGAATAAAATATGACATCCATTTAGAATATTTTGTACTGCAATGACACGTAGTCTCGAGTTGTGTAGAGAGCAGGGACCTGGGGGTTGCAATGTTGATTGCAAATGTGCATTATCACACTTCAAATAGTCTCAAATATAGTGATTTATTTCGTGGCTGGATATACTGTTGCTGTCCATTTCGAGCTTGTTTCCCCTTTTGACTGCCAATTGGTGTGCAGACATTTTAACACGTCTGTTTTTCCAAGCCCAGGACAAAAGGAACAGTGGTTTAATAATAATATGTAAGGCTGATGTGCATGATCTGTTTTCACAGGCTTGTGGACTGTGTGTCCTTGAAATTAACTTTAATTCAAGGTCACCCAGTCCGCTTCACCCTTGTTCCTTGTTTGCAGAGTAATTAACCAGGCATAATAGAAGCCTCCTGACTCCAACCTTCACAGTTTTCCACACAGGCAGGCCTGCTCACACGCAAGCAGCATTACTTATCCATTGATGCTTGTGAACACCACCGGTCCTGAAAATAGGACACTGCTCAGTTCAAGGAGCTCCATAGGCTTATGATCAAAAAAGTGGCCCTAGTCAGAGATGTGTGAAGTAAATGAAACAGTAATCATGTTTAGCTTCCCACCTGTTAAGATTAGAGATTAACAACTCTAACCTGTTAATTTACATTAGGGTAAATATGTGGAAAAGGACTTGAAGTTTGTTGGACTGATTGAGTGTGTCCAGGGACGGTTCTGTAATTCCACTGACCAGTTAAAGTTTATCTGGAAAAACATACTTTTTTATCCCCTCTGCTTCAAGACTGTAAGCAGGCAAAAAACCTGAACTTTAGACCTTACGGTTATTTGAAATAAACTGGATTTATTTGGTGTCTCAGCTGCACCTGGTGTCAAAAGCAATGTGCCCTTTAATGTTTTCAGCCCATTCCAATGATGCACAAGGTCATGTGACTGCAGACAGGATCTTGTGATTTGAGCTATGGTGCTGCTCATAACACTGTGAAAATCTTGCACACATTTCTTCACTGTGCTTGAACAATGTAACTAGAAGACTAAACCAAATCGCAGGAGTAGCTTGACCTGTGAACTATGCTCAGAGCTTGTTCTTGGAAGTCATGCATCTTCATTCTAGGACAGAGCTAGGGCCTTCGTGAGTAGTCACTTTCCCCTTTTGATAGCAAGCTCAACTCACAAGAGGTGGGTCTAATTAAATTAATTAGCCGCTTGCTATTGACTTTGTCAGAAGTAATCTGTGGCACAGGCAATGTTCTTCATTCTGAGGAAGACATACAGTAGCCTAGCTGTGAACCTAATATAAATGTCTTGCTATTTTCTTGTAATGAAGACTTGATGATGTAGTGTGAGAAGTCAACAGACTGAGTTGTTGGTTCAGCAGGGTTCAGTGTCCTTGTGAAGTTTTCTGATTCTCAGCACATACGGTAGCATGCAGCAAGGCTGTATTTTGTGTAATGTACACTGGTGGATGGCACTGCTCATTTGTAGCACAAGGTTCAACTCCTTGCAGTGTAGCAAACTACAAACACTGCTGCATTAGGGCCCAACACAAGAACTTAATTGATGGTCATACCTAATTGACAATTGAAACGCTAACCATTTTGGTAAACGCGTAAGTAATTTTCTGTACTGTAGGCATAAGGGCACACAGTTGTAAGGCTGCATTAACCCAATCGCCCCCCAGCAAGCAAAAAAAAAAAGTAGTGAAAGGGATCCAGGTTTACTTTTTGTGAAGTTCTGGTGTAGGCTTTGCAAGTCTCCATTTGATTCTTTTCTCTTCCGTAATGACACTTTTAACCCCATGAGCCCTACTGGAATACTGTACTGAATGAATACTTCTGCATTTGTCCTTGATAAATGAAAACTTAACAGGCATTTCTTAGGAATACTAAACTGAAGGGTAAGCCTGTGACTTCAAAGGTCTTAACAGGACAGTGATCTTACCACAGAGTTATTAAACTTGTTTGTACGTAGAGATTATAATTACATATTTCAGTTCAGTATAGTGGTATTAAAAACAAATTCACAGCTCTTGTTTTCTGACATTCTTTTATGATGTCCAAAACACATCATAGACAGAAAGAAACACACATGAATGTAATGGTCCAATGCTCTATAAAACATACAAAAAAATCCTGCCTTGTGCATCTGGGGTAGTCTGATGAGGCCTAAGAGAATAGAGAGTATGACAGTAGTCTGAGGGGGGAAAATGCACATGTTGTTGCCAGGCCAAAAGGGCTTTACATGTTGTCCTCATCAGAGTCGTCCTCCTCTTCCAAGGCATCCTGTGAGAAGAAAAGGCAATGACAAAGTCCGTAAGGAAACTGAGCTATTTCGTTGACAACGGCCACTTTATTAAACTTATATTACTGTATGAATATACGTTATAGGAATACAAGCAGTTACTTTCCACTTCCATGTGCATAACACCCAGCTTTACATTAGACCTACGACTGACTGTACGCCAATATTAAACCTGAAGTCTGCCTACAAGATATTAATATCTGGACAATAAATAATTCATGTTTAAAGTCTGTTAAACTGAACTTGAGTTATGGCGATAAAACGTACAGAGCTGTGTAGGGCCCCAAGTCTAGACTTCCTATTTCCTTCCGCCTATAGTTATGCTACTGTAGCCAAGCACCATCACCAAGTCCCTCTTTCCGTCTCCTATGTATCCATATGTACTTATACATATGTACACATACTGTATAGCTCACAAGATCACTCAAATGTCAATCTTTTCTATGCTAAAGCCATCTCTGTGCTTGTCTGTGCCGCTACTGCACCGTCCTGACAGAACTTTTGACAGCCACTAACGGCTTGACTATAGTATAATGATGGCAAACTAATTGAAATTATGATTGTCAGCCAATACCATTGACCAATTGCTTCTATCGTCTATTGTAGTAACTAATGAGACCCAAAACAGTTGATTTAGTCCACTGAAACGATACACAAACACTACAGATAACAAAAAGCTGCTATTTAGCTAATGGACATTTCATCGATAGATCAAACTAACTTTCACTGTTTGATCAAACTAACTCCCAACACCCACCAAAAGTATCAAAAGTCTTGTACTGTAACAAATATTTCTTTCTAAATCAGTTTATTATTATTACAGGCTGATATAACATCAGGTCTGTATAGTCTTTTTGTTGTAGTTATAGAAATCAGTAGGACTATACTGAACAGGCTTGTAACTATGGAAAATACTGTAGGCATAGGAAAGTCAGAATGCTAAAGGTTAATTATACCCTGGGCCTGCCCATACTTCCTGTCACGCTACATTGAATTTCACGAACAAGGCAGTCTGGCCAGGCTGCCGTTTTAGAGCATTTCCGTTCCCAAAAAATGGGAACCAATGAGAAACGATCTTACGCATAAATTGAATTGAATTTAACGTGGGTTAAGCCCGCCTCCCAGAAGGCATGTAGTATGGCAGCCTGGCCAGACTAAGCTCCTAAGAGCTTATCTGTCGCATTAGCCAGGCTAGGTTAATTACTGATCTTGAAAGAATTGTAATACAAAGACAAAAGTAATTTTGTAGTTCAGAAAAGCTCCTTATCCATCTTCTGTTAGGTCAGTAAGGTAAGTCAGGTCCAAAATGGACACAAATAAATAACTATAATGTACAGTGGAACAACCTGGGAGCACTTCCACCTCAGCACTTATCACTCCAGAGCTTAGACAAACTGATTTCCAAACCAGCAGGACATCCCAAAATTTTCAATGCTCACATTCAGCACGGCCAGAGTTGGTTTCATGGCAGGTAGATAGTGGTGATGGGTGGACTAAAAGGGGCCATTCACACGGAACGCACTTTTCACCTTCAAAAAAGCCTACTGTGTCACAACCATTCCAAAAACTTGGCATTTGCAAAGCTGTTAAGAACGTAAACGTTGCTATGCAACGCCCATTGTAAATAAAAACGCGACCTCATAAGTTCAACCATTTTCAACTCTGAGCGCCTTGCGTTTTTAGAAGCCTCGTGTTTTTTGAAGGAGACGCAAGCGACAATAAAAGCTGAACGCATCTCAGCAGTAGAAGTTTTTTCAAAGACGCACTGTTCCATTGAGAAACAATTGAAATCGAGCGCTTGGAGGTTAAAAAAAGTGTGTCCGTCTGAATGGGCCCTTAGCCGGGCTTGCCCACCAGCTACTACTGAGGGAAGTTAAGTTTGTTCTTGTAAACACAAGCTTACTGTAGATGTCCATTAAATGGCATGTCCTTATGTAGCATAAGATGATATGGCCCTCTGTGAGCAAGAGGTGATGTGCACCATGATGTTTGTAACAGATATCACCAGGACTGAAGCTTACCTTAGCATACTTCTCTGCCTCTTCTCGGATATCTTTGGGAACCATCTCATGTCTTCCTTTTGTCACTGGAAAACAGAGAAGACAAAAAAAAGCCGGTTAACAAACCCTGTTGAACATCGCAATTAGCACGACCACTTAAAACAACGTATAACCCAATTTAACCATGATGATATCCTCTAAATGCACACATGTAAATGCAATGTAAATGATATCGTCCACTGGCACAACTCTACTTAAGATACAAAGAAATCAACCATGATTATTGGGAAAAAGATACTCACAAGTACACTTTTGCACCTTTTACTTTTTTGTTTGGAAAGTGTAAATTTAAATTGGCATTTTACAGAGTGCATCTTTTCAAATAATATGCACCAACTGAACTGTCAATTTGCCTATAACATTAAGCTCTGGGCTGAGATGGAGTAGAGAGAAAGTGGACCTGAGGCTGTGAAGGTGAGCAGTGGAGGGCAGTGACTGTGGGCTCAGTTGGATCATTCACCTATGGTTGGAGGAGAGGCCATATGCATGGAGAAAACTATTTTCTGACTGCCAGGAAGGCAGAAAAAAGGTAGCCCTGCCTACCGATGGGCTGCCTTGACTGGACCTTACACCTGATGTCACTCCTCCGTCGCTTCAAAGCAGTAATGATCTCTAGAAAGTGCTGGACTCAAACTCAAGATCTGGTTCCATAGTCTACATAGATCCTGAACCCATAAGAGCTGGTGCCGAATCATTAGATATTGCTTAAACTTTATCCTTCTACTTTCCTAAAGCTAATAGTCTTAATTTTCAAATTTCATGTTAGTATTTCAGTGTAGCTTAACCTAAATAAGTGGCAAAATATCAATATATCAAAATATTAATACATTTTCAAGTGTTTGCCATGACTGGAACTGCAACCTCTAAAATTTAAGGTTTTAGGCCAATTCATACTCAAACATAAACAAATGTGCATGCAAGGGCACCATTATGCATGCAGGTGTTCCCGACTTGACAGAAGTGTCAAGCTGCACTGTCAGTGCACTCTGTGATGTCTGTATACCCTAGGTTATATATATTTTTGCATTCAACATGTTCTCTAAAATTGTGTTCAGTGTGCATCAGTCTGTCTAGAAATGTGGTCATCTTACCTTCTCCTACCCAGCTGAGCTCCAATTCAAAAGCTTTATCTTTGACTTCATCGTGTACAATGTAGATTCTGCAGGAAGAAAATGAAAAATAAGATTTAAGTTTAATCAGTGGCGTGTTTACAACATTTAGTAGTACCACCACCAAAAACATATAATCCACATGTCTGACAAAAGGTTATTTATATTTCAATTCATCAGCTATTGCCATTGCCACAAATTGCCTTTTGCCGTTGACAAAAAGGTTTATTGCCTTGCACTAGATATGTAGTACAGCACGATTGTTTTCATATTCTGCTCACAGGGTACCACGTGCTTGAAAAAAAGAATAAAAAAGGCCACATTTCTGAAGTATAATAATAAATTGGTGCTAGTTATAGGCCTTAGGTGGCAAAACAGATGTCAGTCTTTCAGCTCCATGTTTGTGTACCAATACAAATATTTTCACAATGTAATTTTATGCTTGGAGAAAAAAAAAAGTGTTTCTTTACTCATGTAGTATTCTCTGTAACAATGGTTTGCTCTACTATCAGGTGGTCAAGTTACACTGTTCAGAAAACTTCTCTTCATAACCTTTTCAAGGATGCAAAACATTGTGCATGGACATCCACTTTGTTGCAATGGTGTTGCTGAACAATCTGGTCACTTTGACATTTACCATGCGACTAACTGCATTTCTATGAAGTTCACGATGGAAAGGTTCAGAGTTTCATAAAATTAAAAGGTGTGACATTTATGTCAAGTGTTCAAACAAAGTTTTTGTAAATGTCAAGTAGCCAATATGTCATATTAGAATTACATTTGAAAAGAAATGTGTTAGTTCTACTTCACAGGAAAGCTATAATTGAAAATGGAAAGTCCAATTCAATGTAAGTAATACTTAAGGAAATCGGGGACTTGCTTGGCCATATTACGTGCTTCAGTAAATAAAGTTCTTTACTATAGTATTACTGTAAAGCACTGCTTCTCAAATAGTGGGGCAATGCTAAGGGGGGGGGGGTTGTGTGTTTCCTGGGGGCTCGAGTGACCCCAGGAAACATGTTTTTTTTGCTGTACAAGAATAAAGTGTCATTGCACATCCAGCACAGTAAATGGCAGTGGCGCTCTCACTGTGAGTGCACAGAGTATTAGCAGAGAACTTGTTCTTGCAGGTGTTCTTGCACCGAGTATGTGCCCACACTGCACAGAGCAAGAGATATGAAATGTAGCCGCAAGCAAACATCATCCGAAAGCTATGACAAGGAAATATGACAAAGGTTATGTAGCGAGGAAAGACTGGTGTGTTTACTGTGGAGACCTCAAAATTCACTTTTTTTCCTTTATGTCCTCCAGGGGTCCCGAATTCTATATTGCATTGTCCTGAATGTGCTAAATAGTGTGCCCATTTTTCCCCCCTCCTAAATAACCAGGGTTATTATTAACGTCATAAGCATTCAAACATTACTCAGAAGATACAAATGAGAAGCACCTGACATCCCAGAATCTATTAGTACGCTCAGGCCGAAGATCCTGTCATGTAGGCTAATAATGCAGCCAGGTGTGGACCGGAAATTTTTCTACTTTCACTGGTCACGTTTTTGATTAAAGTAATGTTTAAGTAATGGCTTTGCAAATTACATCAATTTGGAAATATTTTCTTCTTGATTTTTTTCATTGTCCCGGAATTGTCCCAGATCCAATAACTTTGTGTCCCACTAACATTTTTTATAGTCCCCGGGATATCGTTAATTTCGAGCCCTGGTCTAAACATATTGGCAGCGGGCAGTATGATGCCAAATAAATTAGGGCGTCACACCCCAAACAAGGCAATACACCCCAATCACGCTGAAAACGTTCTGAATATTCCCAACAATCATCCTGCTTTGTGAATTATGCTACTTCAGTTGCACAAATTGTTGCACTTAATAACAATTAAGTAATGAATAATACAATTGAGTTAATGAATTGTTGTAAGTTGATCTATATTTCTTTCTTTTTTAATGTAAATAAGAACAAACTGTTAAACCGAGGTGTACTTGTAAGAATTTTA
>JAGFZM010002203.1:63765-75434 GCA_017657215.1 Limnothrissa miodon
AAGAATTTACATCTACAATCAATCATTACGGTGTGAGTGGATAGCGTTCTTACCATTCCAACATGGCGGTCAATGTTGAAGATGCGCTTGTTGGATCCCTCTTCATATAGTTTAGAGAGGACCAGCTTCTCAACACCAAAGACAATGCCATCTTTGCATCGAATACCAATAGCTGTGCTGTATCAAACAAGTAAATACACAACATGTTACAGTGCAACAATCATACATAAATACTCCAATTTTGTAATGAATAGATTATAAAATGTCCTCACCTGCTGTTTTCCACTGCTTTCATTGCATACTCAACCTGGAACACTCTACCATCAGGTGAGAAGGTCGAGGCTGACAAGTCATACTGTTACAAGGAGGCAGAGATAACCGTTTTAATGTGGACCAGTGTGACACATTACAATATGAACGGTAAAGGTCTTTTTAAATATGAATGCCTTAGTACTCCTGTTGTAACGTTATACATTATTGTCCCCGAGCAGGTCTACACCTGAATTAATGCAGCATAATAATCAAGTCCCCTGTGGGTAAAGCCTGATCCCCCGGCTTACAAAATACTTGAAACTAACTGAAATAAGTTGTCTTGATAGATAACATACAGGTAAGTATTAAACTAAGTACCCTACTTAGTTCATAATGTAAATAAGAGTTTTTCCCCAGTAAACAGTCTTCCATTCTCCTCCATGAACTTCTCAAACGTCAAGTTACTTTCGATTCAGTTAGCATATTAGCTGGCTAATTCGCTTACTCTCAGGCCATTCATTGTATGTGACTCAGCAGAGTGTTAGCTTGCTGCTAATCACAACGCATAGTCCTGTACATGTTAGCCTAACTGGCTAGGTAGCCAACTGAAGATCCAAAAGTGAAACAGTCCTGAAGTTTCATTTAAAATAAAAAGGGAGAAAATTACAGTAGTGTTTCCCATTCGCATTAAGTTTATCTTAGCTGTAAAGCTATTTATTGATTACTACAATTACAAGGTTTTTTGAAAAGCTCAGCCATCAAAGGCCTCAATTAAATTCAATGCTAGTAAGCTTCCTACCAAGCTACCAAGTCTACCAAACATGAAGCCATCAACCTACTCTTCATATAAAAACACATTTTAGTGCACAGGTAATCATACCACTCACCCCGGTTCCGATCGAACTCATTTTGTTGTAAGACCAAAGTATTCACTCAATATTTCACAGCCTCTAAGACGCTAGTCCTCACCGCATCACTTCACCCTCTCTGACCTCGCAACAAAGAAGAGTCTGATTGGTCGATCTCAGCGTCGAATCAGAACATTCTTTACAAAGAGAATTTACTTTATTTTACAGTTCTTGTAGCAAAGACGCGAACTACAAGGCAAGTGATCCAAACCCAGGTAGCCCACAGCAGATTTAAATAGATACTTTTTTCAGTTTTTAAAAAATATAGTTCTGTACATTGTTAGATAAGGTAATCATTATTTGATATTAGGCCTAATCATCGTAAGTCATAATGATGACTTAATGTTTTTCATGTTAGAGCGTTATTTTTTAAAGATATTGTATGTTGACGTTTTGTCTAATGCAGTGTATAATACAGTTGTACAATACAAGTAAAATGCAATTTTATATGTCTAAAAGCCCACTACTAATATTCATGCTATAATAAATAAAAGTGTTTTTATAATAAGTACATAAAAGCCATCAGGAAGACTGGTGACTGCCATACCAATGTCCAGTGATTTAGAAAATGCCTACAAGCAAAAATGACTAAATAAAGGGTTTAATAAAGTTTATGTAAGATTTATTCTTGTACGTTTACTCTAAAGAAAAATTATTCTCATTTTGGGGCTCAGTTCAGCTCGTGCCATATAAAGTGAAAGTAGAAACCAAACCTGCAGCAGTAGTATCAGAGACAGCAGTGTGGAATAACACTTGCATAGTTTGTAAAGCCAAAATGATTAATTATTTATCATCTACTGCTCTCTAGCGGGTGAATGGTGTAACAGGACTTCTCAATTCACTTCCTTAATGTTTTCCCCCTGGTTTCCCAAAGGGAATGTGTAATGCTAAGCTAGCTAACCAAGATTGGAAGAAGAAGTTTGACCCAACCATTTGAAATATACCAATTTTATAAGAGATACATTTGCTTTCCTGGATACTTCCTTCAGGTGAGTATTGTGTGATTGTGCTTCCTCGATTCGAGAAGTTATGCAAGAGTCTTTTCACCAAACATTCCTAGCTAAATCTGACTTGTTTAATTCTTCAAACTTTCTTGAAAGTTTTTCTGCATTCCAGGTTCTCATTTAATTTCCTATTCAATGAATTATAACAAACAAATTCATTATAAATATTAATTATACGAGTTAAACGGCTATATTTGCAATTGGATGTGACAGATTTGGTATTTATTATTAACGACTGACACCGATGTGTTTCATTTGGAAAATGGATAGCATCAGCTGATATGTACTGTACTGCTGAAGCACGGTGCTATTGTGCTGAGCTGAGCTAGTCGATGTATTGCTATGCTATGAATACTCACATTCATGGATACATGGATAATCCATGGATAATACTCTTTACCGTAAATTAAGACCGGGGTTTGACAGTGAGGTTGGTTGATCAGCACGTGTGATGAGAACTAGACTATGTTTAGGCGTCTCTTGTTGTCTTGGTTATGGCTCGAATTTCAAATAAGATACTCTGACATCCTTAGAGAGGCTATCATGTTGACAAGCTAACGTTAGCTTATTGCTGGCAAAGTCCATCCATGTCCATGATCATGGATAACAGAAGTAGGGCAAATGATGTGAAAAACGCACTTCAGCGGGCAAAACACAAAATATCAAGCTTGGAACATGAACTTTCTGTGAAGTAAGTAGTAGCTTTAGTATGAACCTTTTTTTTTAATCCGTAGGCAATCTATCAGTATACTACTATAGCCTAGATACTGTTATGACCCTATATAGTCTATGGTTATGACTCAGTGTTATAGTTGCATGTAGGGTCGACGTTCCTTTCAGTAAATGTCAAAGATTGCTTCCATTATTGCATATAATTTTAATAGAATAACAAATATATGATTTTAGGTGTTTTTCTGTTGCAGTGGAGTGAAAATTTCTTAGGCCTACATTCTGCATAGTCTGCTGTACATTAGGCCTACTTAATGGTTCTTTGTGAATCCTCTCATCTAAAAAAAAAACAAAACAAGAAAGCATTTCTCTTTCTTTGGAACTTTGTTGGATGATTTCATGGTGTACACAGAGAGAAACATGATACTACCTCTCCTCATTGCCAGGTGATGGCTTAGTAGCCTAACTGTTCTTTGCTCCAGGCAGCCATGCAGGGCCTTTTCCTAACTTCCAAATGTGTTGATAATAAGGATACGTGCATTGGCATGTTTTTAGTTACTCCAAGAAGCCACTTTATATGAAACTATATGTTATTCAGGCATATGTTATTCATTCATTACATTTTGCTATGTAGTACAGTTAAACAAATATGCTTTTATTACTTCCTCAATTACATTTGTGCACAAAATGAGCAAAACATCATCACATTGGAGTTAGACATAACATTTCTGAATAAGGTTCTGAATAGCCTTTTTCACATGCAGTTTTAAAACATACGTAATTTTAAGGCTAGGCAATTTGGCCTAAAATCAAAATCTCGATTAATTTAACATTTTAACTCGATTACGATTAATGAACGATTATTTTATTTATTTTATTATTTTGTCCTCATAGTTCACTGACAGGTTTTGTATGCTCACATATTACAAGTTGGAGATCTCAATTGTTTCACTGTTAAAGCTCTCCATGCTCGACATGTCGGCGGAATAACCTAACAGAGCGGGATCACGTGACTCCACATGCGGTAGTGTTTTTAAATGGAAATTAATTGAAATAATTGACCTGGAAAAAAATTTATATAGATTTTGAATGTCGATTATGATTACTTTTCGATTAATCGCCCAGCCCTACGTCATATGTTGCTAAACACATTTATTGTTTTCATACATTCTGCATATTTTACAGCACTATACCAAAGTTTCCCCTCATGCTCCCAAAACTAAACGGCTGTGCTGATATATCACAGCCTTTTCCCCATGACTGTGGAAAGATGATGGTGAGATGCTGGCTCAGCTGTGTGTACATTGTGGAGGAGATTAGCGTGACCCATGCCGAGTGGTTGGAGAAAGCATATGACCAGATTTCTGTGTTTTGTTACATGGGTCTTTAGAGTAGGGGCTAAAGTCTGCAAGTTTCCTATAGGTTACTCAAAAACTAAAGTAGTAGGGTCTATCTAAGACTGAGTTGGTCATTTATCATTCTCTTTTGGCTGGCCTAGGGAAAGCTGTTCAGAGAGTGAAGAGGAGCATCATTCTTTGTCATGGAACCAAAAGCCAGAACTCAAAGACTCTCTAGTTGACATGTACAAAGGTAATTTTCAAGTTCTTTTGTTTTCTTGTCATGCTCTGCTTTAAGTCTTTTACCATGAAATTTTACTAATTGTTATTGTATTGATAACTGATTAGGTGATTCATACTTACCATCCTGTGTATATATATATATATATATATAAAATGACTTAATATAAAATGACTTAAATTCTACAATAAGCAACTAAGTGATATTAATAAGTAATACATTTAACATTAATATATCCCAGATAACAAGTTAGTTTAGTTGGATATACAATGTAAATAGTGGAGTGGATATAAGAAGTAATGCAGTTCATGGAATATACTGGAATGTGGCTGAAGTGGCTGAGTTTTTACAGTATGAGTTAAGAAGGATTATATATACAGTTGATTATGTATCTATATTCTGAGCTAATTTTGTCCCATAATATAGGCCTATGACATTTAGTAGATACTTCTTATAAGCAATGCTCTTTGCACTTGATTTTCAAATACAGATATTGAATAATCATTTGGGTTCAGAAAACTTTCAGTAGTGCCTCTAGCTGACACTAGAGGGCAGCCTCACCATGTCACAATCAGAGCCGTATAAATAGCTCTGGTCCTAAGGCAGGGACATGCAGGTTTATATAGTCAAACAACCGCGGACCAATGATAAACCACCTTCTTGTTTAAAAAAAAAAACAGCTCAAGCCACTGTCAGACCAAATCTGCATGTGTTACAATTCCGATTTAAACAAACCAAGTGCTGTTTAGTAATTATCATCAAATCATCACACATTGGATAGGTCATATGCTTTTTCTCTTGATGCACACTCTGCTCTGCTCTGCTCAGAGCCCCCTGATTCTTATAGGCCCCTGTATAGCACATGCACCATGTGTAATCTGATGGCCAGTAGTAATTTCATTGTAGCCGCAGGAACTTCAGGTCAGTGGAAACAGTCGACTTAACAGCTAGTCTTCCGGCTAGGTGGTGCAAATTATAGGTTTTCATGTTACACTAACTAAACACAAAAAAATTAAACAGCTTGGCCTAGTGTTAACTCCAGAACAACCACAACCAGCTACTGCATACAAGTTAACCCACTTTATCCGACAATCCTGGACTCCTGTCACTAGTGGAAGCACCTTTTCGTTGTGAGATGGTGGCGCAGGTGGTAGAGGTGCCGTTCGGCAACCAGAGGGTTGCAGGTTTGAGCCCCACTCCATCTGACCACATTGAAGTATCCTTGAGCAAGTTACTGAACCCCAATTGCTCCTGGTGGCAGGATGGTACCTTGCATGGCAGCCACTGCCACCGGAGCATGAATGCATGTGTGTGAATGGGTGAATGAGATGCATATGTTGTAAAGCGCTTTGAGTGCTCGTAGGAGTAGAAAAGCGCTATATAAATGCAGTCCATTTACTTTTTATCAAAAGAACCAGACTCAAGTCTACATTGCCGTTACAAACAGTGTAATACAAGCAGACAGTAAAATGCTTTAGAACAGTAAAAACAAAAGTGAATAAGCAAAAATGAAATTAAATAAAGTTCAAAATTAAGATACAGCATGGAATACCATTTGTCATTTTCAGTTAGTCTTATAGTAGCTAAAAGCTGCTTCACTACACTTAGTTCTAACAGCAGTTTTTACCAGCAATTTTTTGGTTAAAGGTCTTGTCAGAGGCTAAGCCTTGTCACATGTTGTTTTGCTAACTAAGTTTGGCACTTCTGACACTTACAGAATGTATAGAGCACAATGAGTTATTGTGTTTATTATGCAGTTTTGAAATGGAAAGGTTTTTGGCTGTGCATAATCACACTTCTGTAGTATAATCAGTGCTTTCTCAAGCTAAAAAAAAGTAGCACACAATGAATAAACACAGGATCCTTTTTTCACTCTTGTGCATCCTACCAATTAGGGTGCTTATTTTGTATTACTTTGTATTACAATTATATTGCTATTACATTTGGTGAAGAAAATCCGTGGGTATTTTAACTTGTGTCAGTCTCTGTTATCCAACACCTTTGGAGGGGTATATTCAACCATTCCAACAGCCTCATAAATCACAAGCACAATGACAATCACAATGCTAAATGGATTGTAGGGCACTTATCTTTATAATAGGGGCAATTTGTGTTCTCTTGTCACTGTTTGTTTAACCTATTGAAATGGACAAAGCACAGCAATAAACACATTTGTCCCTGGAAAGGAGGGACTTTATATGGTAGGTTTTCAGTTACAGGGCTAGACAGGTGCACAGCTACAGTGAGGGTCACATGAACAGGTTTCAGCAGGCAATATCACATTTAACGTAACATATTTTAACATGTTATTTTGCTTGTGCTATTGTAGTAGAAAATCATAATTCTAGAAATCTTAAAAATCGTGGTAACCTGTAACTTCTTTCCATTCTTTGAGTTTCTTTTTTTCACAGATTTCTTTTTTTTTGTACCAGTTTTGAAATTTAACATTAACATTATTGCGCTATGTTCGTTGTTTCCTTTCCTGAAACCTCATTACACAATATAAATCTACAGGTACAGGGAACAGGTAGCTGAGTATCGCCTGTTTTTTCTTGTTGTATGTTCACTTGGTCAGCTGACTGCCTGGTGCGTGCACTTGATTCGTGGTTCCAACCTTCCAACTGATGCACATCCTGCTGAGGCTTGCCTCTTCCCACCATATCCTACTGGCAGGGCGGGAGCCTTATGGCAGAAGCAGGATGTAGCCTGACTCAGGTCCTGTAACTAAACGCGTATGGCAGAGGCGTATGATACGGACTGCCTGCCTGGATGGCACGGCCCAACAGCGTCTGAGTGATGCTGAACACATAACATTGTTTCTGCTCGCATTCTCCTCCTGTTCAAAATTCAGTTCGGTATGAAGTCAACCAAATCAAGACCTTAATCTGGCTTGTGGGTTGATCTAAAGCATAGTTATTAACCTTTTCCACAGACGTGTGTGTGTGTGCGTGTGTGTGTGTGTGTGTGTGTGTGTGTGTGAGAAGACAGGAACTGACGAGCAGTAGATTTCACTGGCAGCCATCAGGCAGTGGTGGGTCTGCTTTGGTAAATCCCTAATTCCTCTTAAAACAAGAAACACTTTGCTTCTGTGATTTCCGTCACTTTAATAAGACCCCACACAGGTGAGAGAACAGGTGTCAAATCCCCATGCCTTGAAGGGATTCTTTGGTGTCATTCTTTCAAGGATTAATGCACATTACATAGGAAAAGATTAGCTGCCCATCATTAATATAATATCAGTCTGGTATCATTTAATTGGTACTGGAGATTGCTTTTTTTTACTTTTTTAACTTTTACAGGTAGAGAAAAAATGGGAGTGCACATTCTCTTATTTTAAATGAGCAGTTGTTGCCTTAAAATCAGCTTCTATTTTCTACCACTCAGCACTTAAAATAGCATTTATTATTTGTCTGTGTTCAATAAAACAATAAAGTCAAAGTAAAATTATGAAATAGCATGTATATAAAATAGAAATGAAAAGGAATCAATTAATTTATAATCAGAAAACACTTAATTTATACAACAGGATTTGAAAGCTAAAGTTTTTAATTCTAGCTAAGTTGAATCCCGAGTCTGGCTGTGTTCTTCGACTTGCAAACTGCTCCTTTGACAGCCCCTAACTGAAGCCACACACAGAAGCCCCCCAACCCCCCAAATAACAAACATGGGAGGGTTCCTATAGAGTTGAATGGGCGTTCCATTGGCATGAGTAGGAAAGTGCTACAATTGGGCCTGGCTTTGTTCTTAGCAGGTAGATGGACCTCTGCCCTGACCTGTCACCCCCACCCAGCGGACGCTCCGTCTGGGCAGGAAGTTTGCAGTTAGGCCGCGTGAGCTCAGTGATGCGAGGCGCAGCTGGTCAAAGCGTGGAGATGTCCGCAACGGTGTGGTCTCCATGCCCCCCACCCTGTACGCTCATCCTTTTTTCTCTGTGTCTCTCATTCTAGCTACATCTATCTCTCCCACTTTTCTTTCTTTCTTGATCTCAGTTTCTCTCCCCTTTCTCACCCACCACGATGTTCCCTTCTTCTCCTGGGCATCACCTCACAGAAAGAGAGAGCGAGAACTTTTGGGGGTGCGTGGGGGTTGTGGTGTGTGAGGAGGGGGCCAGGCTGGTGCTTGTTGATGGTCTTAGAGAGGGGGGGTGGTTGTGCACGAGCGGTACTTTGTCCAGGCTTCCATGTGGGTCCCATTGAAGTTCAAAATCCCTGGAATTGAGTGCCGTGTGGCCTCCCTGGCCATCACACTCCCTAAGTGGGTGGTCTCAGTGTCTGGAGCTACCACCAATGCTACTGTGGATCTCTAGGCAGACACACACACACACACAAACAGATTCCTCGGGCCCCCCGGCCACATAGCTCCCGATCTTTTGTTTTCCCCTGTTGGTTTAAGGAATAGACACAGGGTGGGTACTGGGGAAACTTTGGTAGGGATGATTATCCCCCATACACCAGTGCACACTGCACACACACACACACACACACACACACACATGCACACGCAAAATCAGATATTTGCCTTGAAATGGCAGTCCAGGAATGGCAGGGAACCTGTTTTAATCCAAGCAATGTAATCATTATTATTTTAGATGAATCATTAGTATTTAAGATGCAAAAGACTGGATAAGATGGTTAAGCTTAAATGAATCAGCCCTAAGAGGATACAGTCGCCGTGAGTAGTAATTCCAGGCACCTAGTGTGAAATTATAACTTTAGCAAATAGAAGCACTATAATGCTTAGAAGATTTTTTTTTTCACCTTTTCTAAAAAAAAAAAAAAAAAAAAAGGCCTCAAAAATGCCCCACAAATGTCGAGTTAATTGATTTCGAGTGACGGGGAATAACAGATCTTTTCCCTTCATGTTTTTAGGCGTGATTTGTTTTGTTCTGCAATGCATAAAAAATGGAGGGCTCCTCTGACAAACTGGGCTTGAGCTGTCGGGGCATACCTCCTCCAGGCATTGATACACAAGCTGCTGTGTTTAGTTTTCTTATTAAGTCACACATTAGCACGGTTACTGGGCACTAATGTGTGCAGCACTGCATAGTTCGCGAGTCGGCCACTTGTGAGCGGGGGGGTGGAGAGGGTGAGGAGGGATTTCGGGCGACCCGATAGCAGCCTCCTGAACCGGAGAGAGCAAAACAAACAGGGTGGCTGGCTAGTCATCGCTCCAGTGCAGAGGCCAGGGAAATGTTTGAACAGGGGCACGACGCAAACGCTTTCTCCCGCGGTACCCGGCGCTCAAACATCGAGTGGTGATGAGGAGAGTCTCGTTTGTGTATCACCCGTTTCTCTCTCTCTCACACATGCACATGCACACAAGCACACATACACACACAAATACACACACATCTTTTTTGTGTCTTACTTTTTCTCTGTCTGTTACTCTCTACTTTTTTCCTGTACCTTTCTTTAATTTAGTTTATTTTATAATGTAATTTAGACTCTTAATTAAAGATATTTGTAAAAAATGTAATTGATGTGTTGACCGGATATGAGTTGGATAAAACGTGACTTTTGGTTGTACAAGTAGGCTGCGCCTACATTAAACACCATTGTATCTATATGTGTAGAATTTAAAATCAAAATACGAGTACAGACCAAGAAACAGTAAAAACTTACAGGTATTTATTTTATCAGTCTCTGTCTGTTTCATTTTCACACCAGTCGATGAAAGAATTACGGAAAGTTCCAGACTGTTGACTCTCCGGCTTCAGCACTTCAGTCCCCCGCTGATTTACTTCAGGGCCAAGTGAAGGACAGGTCGATGCACAAGCATCAGTCATTCTCTAGGGAAGAGAGGGGAAAAAAAAAACGTCATATTTGGATTCAGCCCGTGCATGCCTTGCGAAAGACAAAAAAAGTTCAACTTGGCCAAGCATGTTGGAGAAAGGATTTTCGAAACAAAGGGAGATATGTTTGTGGAGGATCCTCCTACCACGAGGCGCGTGTGCTCTCTAGTGTAAAGCCGTTTGGTCGGAATGGTAAACTCTTCATAAAAAATGCATTGTGGGGTTGAGCGTTGAATGTTATCTTAACAAGGCAGCTACAAAAGAGGAGTTTCATTCATCAATTCTCAAATTAGGCAGTGAATAATTCTCTGTGAGGTCAACAGAGTTCAGGCCCTCTTGTCCCGGAAGTGTTCACCATCAAGGCCCGCTGAATTAGATTACTTATACTTATACTACTACTTATATTGGCAAAAGTTCAAGAGGAATATCACCTATGAAATTATGCCAACTCTGATCTACTATGCAAACATGTCTACTCTTTGTTGTGTTTAGAATAAGTACTAAATACAAGGCATTGGTTTTGATCAGACATGAATTATCCGCTTACTGTTCTTTTATTTTTAGTATAATTTATGTATATTATTGTTATCTTATTAACGTATTTGTTTTAAGAATGGCTTGTAGCCTCTCCATTTTTTCAAGGTGTTTTTTTTTTTTCTTTTTTTTATTTTAAAAGCACCTCCAGTGCAAGTTGCAAAAAATACATGTTCATAATTGATCAATTAGGACAATATGATTTAGTGCTAGGTTTAATAGTTCCTGATCAGGTTGACAGCAGTCCTCTCCACCCACTAGTATTTTTTATGATCCTCGGCGCCAAGCAGGAGTAGCGCATTCAGGTGAGGCGTATGTGTGTGAGACTTGTTGACGAAACTGCTGGCGCCCGGCCGTAAGTTTCCCGTCCGATTTGAGGTGAGTGAGAGGTGAAGCCCTCAGCAGCGCTGGTCTCACACGAGAGCCAGCTGCCCTGCGGTTGACTCCTGCCCAAGTGCCCCACCCCACTTACCCAGCGCCCTCCGAAGAGTGACTAATAACAGCTTCGGGCTGAAGACATTACCTTGCGTGGATTGCACAATACCCTTCTGTCACAAGCTCTCTTTGTTTAGGTCCAGTATTCCAGCTCTACATGATAATTATATAGTTGGCACACCCACTCACTAACCACAAGCCTGACTTCTAACAGTTTGTATAAATTTTTATTATTTTCAATGACTGTGGATTATAGCTTGTGACTTTCAAAGGACAAAAAAGTTGTCTTTGTAAAAAGATGTAGACCAACTGAAGGCCCGATGGAAGCGTGACATTTAGCAATATAATGGATGTTCCAGTGTGTCCCATAAAATTCTCAAAAAGAAACTAAATTTTGTCTTTCAGCCCTTACACAGCACCGTACTAAGCTCATCCCCAAATAACTTGCCTCTCTTGCATTCTCTTTCTTTCTCTCTCTCTCTCTCTCTCTCTCTCTCT
>JAGFZM010002203.1:75444-99698 GCA_017657215.1 Limnothrissa miodon
TCTCTCCCCCAAATGTGTATGAATGCAAATCTCAGCTTAGAGGTTATTTGCTTAGAAAAATTAGAGGTGACTTGCAGTGGAGGGAGGAGGGGAAAAAACGAAGGATCATTGAGATTTTCACGCTAGGCATCAGAAAGGCCATTAAACAAATAAGTTAGTCCGTTAAGTGTTTCACCATCAACAAAATGAGATCATTAAACATTTCTTAAATCAGACCTGCAGGCTTTTTTCCTCACTTGTTAAATTTGCTTTGACAATTTCCGCTATTGACACAGTTCGGTATCAGGCTCACACGGTGTCAGTGAGGTTGGCTTGTGTTTGTCTTCGAGCTGTAAGTATTGCTTTGGCAGTTGACCACTCAGGGCATACCTTCACATCTTTAAATGGCTGCTGTGTGCTTTCTGACAGTGGCTGTGTCAGCAGAGGGTTGCATAAGACATTACAATAATATCAGTATCAACCTCTAGCTGTGCAATCATTTAGGTGAGATGTAGACAAATATGTGAAGCCATTCTCACTGCCACAGTGAGTAAAAGAGAACACCCTCTACTTCCATCAATAGCCATGCATTCATTTAGGATTCTATTGTGAATGTAAGATGAATATAGTTTCCCAGCTTTGCTGATAATGGCAGAATTGCCATTAAAAGTGATATGATCATTATTCATCCTTGTAGTCAGAGAGAGGGCACAACTGTTAATGTCCGGACCTGGAATGTAATTATTCACAAAGTTATTCAAATAATCGGATGTGATTTGAGTGACGTTAATTATATATCAGATTATCTGTGCTGTATTTGCTGACTTGTTAGCTTAGCCGATAAGGAAGATTTGTCCCTGTTCGTCCAACAGTATTAGAATTTCAAACAAGCCCTGTCACACGGCACAGTCTACACAGGACGTTTGCGACCAGGATGTGTTCTACTCAACTAGTTGACTTTTCAGAGTTGAGTCTGCTTTACAGAGGATGAGTACATATGAATTGAATGAAGAGCAGTGTAAACAAAGTATGCGTTATGCCCCCTAGCACTGTATACTGATCCTTTATCCTTTTGCTTATGTTAACCCATTGCTATGTGATCGAGCTATGATCCACAGCTGCCTTGTTTGTTATTCTCTGGTACTTTTCCAAACTGCAGGCATGGGCTGGGTAAAGAAATATTTGACAATTAGACGGCAAATGATGACTGAAAAAGGTCATTCTGAATTAAATAAATGGATGGGAAAACAGCATTTTTTTGTTTTGCTGTTTTCACAATATTTTTTTTTTTAAGAAAATTAATTTTTCAATGAAGACAGACAGAAGTCATATGCATTAGATGTGGGGGAGGGTTCCCAGTTGCTTCAGTGGACGGCTCCCCAGTTCTTCTCATCCAAATTAACTGGATCTTTGGAAGAAGAGCCACTCATCCCAGTCGCTTTCGCAGGTCGCTCCACCAAACCTGAGCACTTAATACAGTAGGATCAGAGCGTCCTGGCCTTGAAAACACCCCCCAAGGATGCATCCACCACGGGGATCTCAGCCCCCCTGTACTACCATCACACACACACACACACACACACACACAGGCTTTTTCCTCTTCCACTCACATCTCCAGCCTCAATTCAATTATCGGCCAATGCCTATGCAGAAAATGAGTCTCCGAAGGGACGAGAACTTAAATCTCCTCATCCACCTCCTCCATCTCTGATTTCAATCATAGGGGAAAAACTCTACGTGCTTCTGGAGCTCTCGCTGAGCTTTTCCGCCCAACTACAGCGCTTGTCAAGTAATGCCCATTGATGAACCATTACTGCCTGTTCTGCCGGATTAATCAGCGGTCAAATAACACTACGGACGGCCAGTGGACAGACACATGAGAGAACTTTAATCAATTATTCTCAGTGGCTGAACAGCACGGCTGTTTGGATGCCCTTTTTTTAGTGTGCAAAGAGAACATTCTCAGCTTTGCCTAGATTGATGTGAACCCCCATTGCCCCCCAATGGTGTCACGTCACGTGCAGTGTGAAACTAGTCACCATGGTTGACCCTCTTAGCTAACAGCAGATCAGAGAACCTGGTCTAACAGGTGAGGCAACCTTTTTTTTAGGTGGAAGCCAATCAAACACTGTGGATTGCTAAATATGGGCCCTTTGAGAATGCTCTCACTAAGGCTTGAATGTGAGGTGGCTTATTTTTTGATGGATAGCTCTCCCAAAACAAAAAGGGGCCTATTCTATTGCTGGGCTTGGAGCTGAGCATGGAGATCAAGCCCAGCAGATTCCTGTCCACATCACTCTGTGACTCCTTTGTGCCACCACTTTGATCGCCTAATCCACAGTCCACCTCTCTCCTTTCGCTCATTTATCTTTTCGAGGTGGTTAATGTTCTACGTGCTCAGATCAATATTTGTACTCGAAAAGGTCTGTGAATTGGCCATTATTTCTGACTCCCTCTTTATATTTTGACAGTTTCGGTGTGTTCTGTAATATGGAGTCGGATGGTGTGCAAAGTTCAACGGCCTCAGAAATACCCAAAGGTTCAATGAGTGTGAACGTTGGTGAATAACGAGAGATTTCTATTTTTCTTCTATTTTCTTTTTCTTTTCCATTCATGGCCTTACTGTTGCTTCCCTTTGTTGAATGTTTGAACGTCATGGAATCTTCACAGCTTTAGTTAAACACATGTCATAAACTATGAATGATTTACACTCGGGCAGTGTTATCTCATGTGGAGCCAAAATTGAAGATCTTGTGTAAAATGGACCTAGTCTATAACAAGAACTGCCTCTTTGTCACAAAATATGTCAATAGGATATTCACAATGGAATTTACATGACATTTTTGACATGTATCTTAACGCTAAAAAGTAAATGAAGTTGTTGAGGGTCTGCCGTCCTAGTGCTGATTACTGGAGGGTGATTTCCAATGAAAAGCACTTTGCTGGAGCATTCTCAAAAATGCAACTGTTATCACCTCATGCATCACAGAAAGGATGTATTGTTTGATTTGGTAAGGCCATTGATCTCTTTCTTGTGAAATACAACTGTATTCACTAGTGGTTTTACGAAATGGGAGGAACACGGCCACAAAATCTTTTGATCCCTTCAAAGTCAAGTCCATTCGGTGTTGTACAAAAGCCTGTGACAATCAAAATTTAACAGCAGGCACCAACCCCTCCCCTTACACACACACACACCCACCCCACCCACGAACACCACCAGTAACACCACCCCCAGGTGCAACAGTGTTCCATCCATGTAAATCATCTGTTTACACACATGAGATAAATTCATGTTGGCATTTTCACGGGAAAAAAACACAAGCATGCTGCACAATTAAACCTTCTTTAAGTTTCTCTCAAGATTAATGTCCGTATCAAAATTCATAAAGAATCGGGAAGATGTGAAGGCAGAGCTAGCGGATTCACAGGGATTTCGCATGAAGCCCATTTAATCAGGATAACACTGCCATTAATATTCATAAAGTCAGCTGGAATACAAATGACAGCCTGTGAAATCTGGAAACTTTTTTGCTACAGAAAAAAATGTAATAAACGCAGCTTAAAAAATTAATGGAATTGAGTTTATATTGGGGCCGAATGCAAAACCCGTATTGGTTTGCGGGAAATTGGGCTTAGATATTTCTTTTTGAAGAATACCATCTTTGATGGACATCAAAGGCAGTCTCAATGAATGCGACGCATGAATGGTCATTTAAAAGGATTTAAAGACATTACGCTGCAATAATTGTACATGAATAATAAGTAGCCCACTGAGGTAATTAGCTCAAAGTCCACAAGGCAAGAAAATGAAGATCACAGCGAAGGCAATGAAGGACAAAGAAGAGTGAGAAAAGTTTGAAATGAGGGATAAAGTGGCTTTAGGAAGTACAGGCAGATATTATTTTATTCCTCTTTTTTCCTCTTGCTTCTCTTGCATGATTTTGAAGTGTCTTTTATTCCCCGCAGTAGTAAATCATTCTCAGGATGCTTTGCCAGTGCACTGGTAATTATCCTCTTCAAGTTATCTTTAATGAAACGCGAAATGACAAATCTTTTTCTGACTCTGTAGGCATGTCCAGCCTTCCCCCGATTTGAGTAGTTATGCATTTTACCTCATTAATAGGTATCTGTTATGGTTCATCTTTTTTGAGTGTAAGCAGTGGTCAAGCAGCAATTTAGTAATATAAAACAGAGACTAACCTCATACAGTGCACTGTCTAAGTACACACACTTCTTGCAATGAAACCAGTGAGAGTCCAAGAGATGTTGCACTTTTAATAATTTTTCCACAATTCCAGGGCCGTTCTCTCCTGCAGAATGAATTCAAACTCTTATTAAAATGAAGGCTATGCATTCCTGCTTTGTAATATGGGATTATTGGAAAATACTAATTTCAGCTGAGTCTTTTTCGGGAGATTCTCAGCAGAAACCGTGTCAATCAGCAGATCAATCACATCTTATTTGGCAAAGCGCCCTTTTCATTGCACCCCGCCGCGTGTGCCTGGCAGAAAATTATGAGAATATCAAAAGGTCAGGTTTGTATGCTCTATGTTTTTCTATTCTCCCTCCGCAAAGCTACTTTTCTCCTGTTCGAGTTAAAGGATTACCAATCTCCTGAGCCATACCTACTAACTCAGACGGCTTCTCCACCTCCCCTCCAGCAGAAAGTGGATAAAAAAGGCCAGCCCGGGCTCGGAGTCTATAACTAGGATTAATGGTACCCCGCGGTTTCTCCCACAAAAAGCCAGTTGTCGGTTCACGGCTTGCTGTGTTGCGGCTGAATAGCGTGCGAGCGCTGTGTGGTGTGTGCTGGCGTACAACACAGGGATAACGCTCCACTGGCGTCTGCCCTAGGGGTCAGCCACCCGCCTCGCGCCCTAACCTCCCAAGAGGTCTTTCTCTCCTTTCTCTTTTCTCTCTCTCTCTCTCCCTCTAACTTTCAGTCGCTTTTCTCTTTTTCACTCTCTCTTGCTGCTTCTCTTTTTCTCATCAACTCATCAACTGTCCAACTCCTCTCTTGTTTCTATTGCTTTCTCTCCCTCTCTGTTTCTATTTCTTTTTCTCTCTCTCTCCTGAGTCTCCTCCCTCAATTATCTCTCTTGTCCATTGTTTCCATTGTCTGTCTAATATGTTGATACCCTCATTTACCTCCCTCACTCTTTTTCCTGTCTCCCACCGTTCCTCCCTTTCTGACCTCTCCTTTCTCTTGGCCTTCTTTTCCTTCTTTCTCTCCCACTTACACTCTTTCCATTTGTCACACTCTTTAGCTTATGGTCCATCTTGTTGTCACACACACTAGCTGAGAAAAAGCAGTGAGAAAAAAGAGGTGTCTCTTTCTTTCTCTTTCTCTCTCTCTCTTTCTTTCTCTGTCTGTGTGTCTGTAAAATAGGAACATGTGTCTGTCGCAATCATACACTTGGATATACAGTATATGAAATGCATTTTGTGACAATGGTGTTGGAAGTGAGGTTAATTGTTATCGTGATACGTTGTGTGTATGCCTTGTGACTTTCTCACTGTGTTTTATCTACAGCATTGTTGGGTAAGAAATATTAGCTACCATTAGCAAGAAATTCTTGAGGAAGAGAGAGGTTCCAATAAATTTAATAAAAACTTTTTTTTTCTTTCAATTTTCTAAAGTGAGTCTTAATAACATAATGCAAGTAGATGACTGAATGCACAGTTTCCATAGCAAAGATTCAAAAATAACCAAAGCTGATCTTTTCTGGGTAATCCAGCCTCTGCATCCCAGATGGCTCCTGGATAGAGTAAGCAAAGGAGGGATGGTGGGAAGGAGAGAGAGCAGAGGGAAAAAAAAGAGGCCTCTTTCTGTTTCTCTCTCTTATCTTTCTCTTTCCCCTCCTATTTCTCTCTCTCGTTCCCTCTCTTTTTCTCTGTTCTCTGTTTTTCTCTCTTTCTTTCTCTCCCCCCCCCCCCCCACCTTTCTCTCTCTCTTTCTTTCTCTCCCCCCCCCCACCTTTCTCTCTCTCTTTCCATCCTTCTCCTGTATGGAGGGCGTCTTGTCTTACCAGCTTCGCCACTAGGGGGAAGCCCTTCCCTGTACGTGCCTGTTCCACTCCACTCCACACGCACAAACCTTGAGCAACAGGCTTTTCCCCGACCCTTCATCCCCTGAATGTCAGTGTTTTCCTTCTAATTGCCAACCATCTATTTGTTGCTTGCTTATGAATTAACGTGCATTTATGGTCCTGCGTTCTCCTCACCCCTCCTCATCCCTTCCCTCCTCTCCATCATTAAATTATACCTGAGGAGCTAAACTTTAATTGGCCGCTCCAGCAGCGGGATCTGATACAGGGCTTGTGCAGCATTAAACGGCTGTTTACTTTCCTGATAGCTAAAAGCATTAGAATGACTGCGCGGCAGGATTATAGTTTGTTAATTGCTGCCGTTCATTAGTCTTTCCCTCATAAACTGCAGCTCGGTGCCTTCGACTGAAAGCGATAAAGGGGGGGGGGGGGGATAAGATGATGACTTAAAGCATGATTCTCAACCTGCAAATTAAAAGCTGCCCAGTTTTTTCCCCTCTTTCTCTCTCTCTCCCTCTCATTCTCTTTCCCCTTTACCGACACTCTCTAGAGGTTATTAAAGATCATTCATCTAGCCAACTAACCCCAAGATCATATTGACTGGCCATAATTAATAATAACCTTTCTGAGTCTGAGTATAAAAGTGACTGCCAGTGATGAAAAGCATTTCTTCCCATTTCTTCTACTTCTATGAAATAATTCAACACCCCCTCCTACCCCATCTCACCCCATCTCACTCCCTCCCCCCATTTATTTTCAGCTAATCCTAAAGTCAATGAGGAACTGAAACAAAGGCTGCCCTCCCCAATAAGGACCCTCTGTGTGGAGACCACATCACAACTTGGGTAAAGATGCTTTGGTTTTTTTTTTTTTAACTTTCTCTCTCTCTCCTTCTCCTTCTCACTCTCTTACACTCTCACGCTCTGCAGTGTTTGTGGAGGGCTTATACCAACATGTAACAATTAAGAATGATTTTCCTTTAGTTTAATATGTGAGGGTGTTTGTTAGTGCGTGTCATGGGGCTGGTGATTGCACAGTAGTAATGATCTCTTTGTTGGGATCGTTTGTCGGAATGTGAACGCGTTGTTACAATGTTTAAAAACCAGCTGGTGATTGAATTTGCTCACTTGAAGTGGAATGCAGGTTAAAGTGACACACAAGTTCACACTACTGTATGTCTTGTGTGCTATACACATTAGACAGACACATGCCAATACCCATGAAATTAAATTTAATTATTTGTGGGTATAAATGTATTATTTATACAGATTTATACAGATTTATACAAAGCCCTTAGCATCCATTGAAAAATGCATGTGCTTAAAGCAGCAGTTAGTTTCTAGCTGTTGGTAACTTGTGATCAGGGGGGGACTGTTTATTATTGGGCTAGTGTGAGCAGCAGACAGCTCCCTGTGGCCACAGGATTTTCTCTCGTCCCTGTGATGCCTGCCTCCAGGAAACCGCTTGCTGACAGATAAAGGTCATTTAAGAGGCCTGCCAAACACAGGCCCACTACATCTGTCCCTCTGATCTTAGCTTCGACCGCTTTTCTTTCTGTGTTCGGCTCCTTTAAACCCTATGGAACACAGATACCGCTCTTATCATTAGAGCACTGCCAAGAATTGTGTATGCGTCCTTACTGTTTTAACTTTGCAGGCAACATTGATTGTCACTGTCACTTTTATATGCACTACATGCTATTTAATTCAGAGTATGAAGTATTGCGACACATTCCATGAGGGAACATAACTGGGTCTTGATGACAGCTACCGGCTGAAATCTCTGGCAGGTTCCTTGTGGGGTCACATAGCATAAATGAGAGAAAATGTTTCAGATTGTAGCTTTAACGGTGGAGCCAGTAAACATGCAGGTTGATGCAGGTTGGAACATCAACAGGGGCTATCTGTGACATTTCCCTCCTCTAAACCTCTAACTCTGCACCATGTGTCGCCTGCTTTCAGCCTCCCTAAGTCTCATGCGCAATCGGAACCATCTCAAAGTGCATCAGAGGTGTTCGACAAGGATCTACCAGAGGGTGAGAGGCTCAAAACTCAAAACTTTATGAGAATTAGAACTTTTTTTGTGATTTTTTCTGTTGTCGTCTGGAATGCAATTCCATGTCATATTTGCAGGCAGACTGAAATAATGAAGTCTAATGGACTATTTTTTATGTGGTTCAATCACTCTGCACACAGTTGTATTTTTATATAATTCTAATGGTGATATTGCTAGCACCTTGTACTCTAATACATACGGCTCATTTGTTGACAGCCTGTTTTATTGTCTCTTGCTGAAACCATCTGTGTGCGTGTGCGTGTGTGTGTGTGTGTGTGTGTGTGTGTGTGTGTGTACACATATAAGTGTATAGGCACGTACACATGTACGCACGCATGTGTCTGTGTGTTTTCTTCGTCATACATTTGGGGGGCGCATCACTGACGATGTACTCCAAACCACCGCTGCTATAGCCAAACAGAATTTACAGATGTTTGCATCACTAATGGTGTGTCATGGGCTTTTGGGTGCTGATGTGAGGATGAGGGATTAAGGTGAGGGTTAAAAACTAAAGAGAGGCTACTAGAGAAAGGGGAGGTGGGGTGGGAGAAGAGCAGCTGCATCTAAACTTCCTGCTCTGTTTTTATTTATTTAACCTGCCTTCTGCTTCTGTTTTTTTGTTTTGTTTTGTTTTGTTCTGTTTTCTACCATTGAGACTGAAAAGAGATTGTCCTCTATTTTCCCATAGGACAGCCGGCGTCTCTGTGTCAAAGCTTAAATGCTTGCTCATTGCATTTGTGTGAAAAACAATAGTTGAAACACACTTGTGTCTGAGCTGGAGGAGGGGGAGGGATGGAGTCATTAGTTACATTTGTGAAAGTGGAGCTCAAAGGAAAAATGAAAGCAGGCAGCCCAGGTTAAAGGGGGACAATGTATCGGAAAAGTCGCATATTTGCGGTGCGACAAAAGAGGGCGGCGGTGGAGGGGTGGGATAGGCGGGTTATATAAGCGCGTTCTGCGTTATTATTCATGGTTTGAATTCGCTGTTTGCTCTGGTGGCTCTTCCGGGGGAATACTAATAACTGTCTCTGCCTGCAATCCTGAGAGCAAGGCCTTAGCAACAAAGCTAGGAGGCAGGAGACCTCCCCGATCTCGACTTCAAACCCTGACCTTTCAGCAGCGTTATTGTCAGCGCTAAGCCGCTGCTTTTGGACATTGGGGTGGCCATGCAGTTGTGGCCCTGGTGCCACATTGCACTTATTAACGCAAATATCTCTCCCTCCTCATCCCTCCTCTCTATCTTTCCTTTTTTTCTGCAGTATTTGGTTTTGTTCAAGGGTTTGCTTTTGCAGTGGAAATCCTGCGCAGAGCAGCTCCATGTTTGATTTGAGCTCGGGTTTAAATTGCATTAATGTCCGACTAATCAATCTTAATTCTTACTTTTTTTGTTGTTTGTTGTTTTTTATTTGTTAGTTTTGTTTTACTTCATCCCCATCAAGGGGAAGAGAGTGAGACTGGAATGTTTCTATTTGAAGTAGTGTTCTAGAATCTATCCGTCCTGTCCCATCGCTGTTGGCACCTTACACCAGAGTAGGACCGCTCCCCCGCCACCCTCGTCCACCCCCTTTTGGAAAATTTCAAAAGCATGACTGGCGGAGTTCAAGGTAAATGCTCGGCCACCAGCTATCCCAAAAATTCCCCTCGCCACGTGGGGCTCGCACACATTTCTTTTTATTCCCCCCGCCCCCCCATCATCACTTCTTTCTGATCCACATAGTGATATTGCTTGTGGAGTCTTTTGGTGCTGTACTGGAAATATATTGCCACTGTTATTGTCGGTGATCGAAATTTAGGGAAATATCAGAGCAATGATTGGTTGACTTTGTGCCAAAACAGGTAGGCAGGGAAACCAGATTTATGTTGGAGTTGTTTGTTCAACTCGTGACCTTTCATCAAGAATAGTGTGTGTGTGTGTGTGTGTGTATGTGTGTGTGCGCATCCATGTGTGTGTGCGTGTGTGCGAATGAGCAAGCAAGCAATCAAAAGTGTGTGTTTCACACTTGTTCCCGGCCGACCACTATGCCAAAATATTGACAGAAGGCTGTTTTCTAGTGTGCAAGTTGGGCACTTCTCTGCTCTTTTTCTGATTGGGAATGACAATGGCCAAGCTCAGGTCAGCCCTAAATATGTTGTTGGTTTTAAGGAATTCTTGAATAAAAAATTAAGGATTCTTTTAATGAAACTAGGTGAAAATTAGGTGTTTTTGTGTGAAACATTTGCCATTCTATGGATGCATAAATCCACCTTTGTGTTTGGATGTGACTTGACTCTGCAGTTCCTCCTCCACCACCCAAACCTCCAAAGATCTTAGGCAGAGGACCATCTCCTCTCCCCAGAGACAGTTCCCCTGATACAGACAGACCGATGGACCAGGACAGGCCCACCAGTCCCATGGTTCGGACTTCAGAGGTCCAGAGTAGTCCACCTTGCACAGTGGGCAACAGTGAGAGCCCTTCCCAAAGACACTCACCCGGTATGCTGGAGGTGCCCTGCAAGCCACCTCTCCACAGGTAAGCCAAAAACACTGTTTGGTCTTAAAGCTAAAGGTTTATGTCAATAAAGGTATCTATAGTATATACTATCAACAATAAATACTATCTGTATTGACCTCAGTAACTTTCAAAAGGAAATGTCTCCGTTTAAATTCAGTTCAATTCAGTTGAAATATGACAATGAAATAAGTTCCATATTAATTATAGTAAATACATAGTTATTGTAATATTACATAATAACGTGGGCCAAGCTTCCTATATTGTCTAAGGGAGGCAGGAAATGGCTTTTTGTAAATAGAGGCACTATTACAGAGAAAAAAACGGAAAGAACCCAACTGAATAATCTAGTCCAGCTTGTCCCCTTTACAACCCTGCTGGAAAACTGTGTCACAAATGTCACATGTCTATTTTAACTCCACTAGAACCTCCCGTTGGCCCCGGGCCATTGTAAGTCAGGTTGAAATAAGATAACCCCGCACAGCGCTCAATAGTCCTCTGATAAAGATATGAGCCTTTGCATTCTCTACATATCTTTTAATAAGAAATGAATCCAATTCCTGGCGACAAGAGGGAAGTCATTTACCCAGCAATACACCTCGGTAATACCTCAATATTACCTTAAAGGTCAACTGTATGATTTGCCTAATATTACAAAGTAAATAAGGCACTGTAATATGCAGAGAAAGAGTGAAATGGCATCCCTTGTGTATTAGATAAACACATGCCAAGGTGCGAGCGTGATTCATTTGTATCGCCCCATTCTGGGCTTTAATATGGCAGCCGCTGTAATGAAGTTTTTGTCTTTCTGAACTTCAGGGGCTCCCCTGAAGACCCGGAGAGCGCCAAAGTTGTCAGCTCAGGTGACTCGGCGCGACACGTCCCAGCCCTGGACAAGGAGAAGAACATTGCCTTCCTGCTGAAGGAGCTGGATTCTCTGAGAGATCTCAATAAAAAGGTAAATACGGTGCAAGGCAGTGGAGTCTCCCCCGCACAGGTGAATCGCCACTTTAATCCCAAAATGTATGTGCCTTCTGCAGCTTTAACCAAATATGTACTGTAATTGTGTGTGTGTGTGTGTGTGTGTGTGTGTGTGTGTGTGTTTAGAGAAGAACCTGAGGGTAGCTATACTTTTAGTTTGAGATTACTGGATTTGAAGAGACTTTCTTTATTTAATGGCTCAATGACGTTAACTCTGGAATTGTGATTTCAGCAGTGTACACACACCCTCTCAATGAAGAAGTCTACTCCAAATACAACTGATATTCTACTCTGTCACAGCAGTCTTTCCCAAGCAGCCACTAGAACTCTGGCCTTGTATTGTCTGGTCTTACTTGAATCTAATATTTATATCTGGGTGTCTGTGGAGTTGTGCACTTAACTTCTCAATAAGACTCCTCGTAGGCATGAGCATGACTGACTTGTCACTGGATTGTGTTATTGCGGTGACTGAAATCTGCTCATCTGGTTTCCACAGAGGGGGAAAAACAAACCATTTTATGGTTGTCATCTTTATAGTTGACATAGGCCTTTGTCACAATTGAATGTGTTGTGATATTCTGCTCTCGGGTCAGCGTGTGTATTTAGTTTACAGTTGGCTTCATCTGGTAACTAGTGGGGAAGGAGGGTGTGAGGATCACAATAGATAGGGGGTTGCCATGGCAACAGTGTCAACAGGAAGTCCCTGATGCAATGATACTTTTTCCTCATTGTGGTTTTATTGAGGTTTATTTTCTCCGACTCTCTGCAAAGATGGATTTGCTGCCTATGATGCACTCACTGAAGGCCGTTCAATCTGCTACTTCATTAAAAAATCTCCTCTCCTGTCTGTGATTCATAGGATAAAAAATTTCCTCATTTTCAAACACGCTCCATTTCATCAACCCTAAACATCTTTGTCTTTTTCCTCTCCTCTCAAATGCTACCCACAAGCCATCAAACCATCCCTCCAGGCACACACACACACCCCAAAAAAACATTTACCCTGAGCACTGTATGTTTGAAAAGAAAATGGTGGCCTGGATGAATAATATGGATGTTCCACTGTTTGGTCTGGACATCTCCCGGTTGCAGCGCCGCTGCCCGCAAGACGATCCCTGGCTTGCCCACCCAGAGTCGGCAGGGGTTGCGCACTGAAGCCCAGCGTAATTGATGCCCCGGGTTTCACAAGTGGCCGTGACTCCTGACAGAAAGGCAGGAACATGTCCCAAGAGCGTGTTTGTCCTGGCCGAGCCTTAAGAGGACTCACACTGGCGCTTGTTTTCAAAGTGTTAAGGGGGGAGAAAAAGACACAAGCGGCTGGGCAAAATATTCTAGACGGGAGGTTAAATCTATCATTAACGCCTGTAAAATATCACTCTGGGCTTGATTTACGGAGAACCCCGTGGCCATTTTTTCATCGGTTTTTTTTTTGTAGCATAGTTTGCATGTTTTTCTAGATTGTCTTGAAAATAGTGTAATGAATGGGATTGTGTTGTGTTGAGTCACAAGTGAATAGTATTAATGTGATGTTTCACCTTCTGTTGAACAAATTAAACAAAGACAATGTAATGCCTGACATGTTGCAGCAAGGATCAATTGGCTTATGCTCTTGATTTGTTTCATATGTATTTGCGAACTAAGCATTTGCTAACTGTAGATGATTTTAGTGGCAGGGATTTGATTGAAAGATAAGCGCTTTCTTTCTGTGTCTTGCTGTCTCTCACTGTCATCAATGTTCATTCATTATTTTTCTGCCTCAACTGGATGTTCACTTTATCCCTCTCTCCCTTCCTCTCCTTCTTTCTCTTGGTGTCCACAGCTGCAGGACAAGCTAGCACTGCGGGAGAGGGAGCTGGAGACCAAGCTGCTGGATGCCCAGCTGCAGGAGAGTCAGATGGAGGCCCAAGCCTGCGAGAGAGCTGGAGGTACGAGTGGGACAGTGGGAAGTGGTGCCATGTGTGTACCCTGAGGCTCATGTGAATATGCAAGAGACAGTAAGATGGACAAATATGCAGAGCTGAAAGTCAGGACCCCTAAGCTCATGTTCATGAAACAATTTGTTCTCCCTTCAGTCCATTGTTGTTATGGAGATACATTGTTGTCATGGAGATACGGTATATGATCATCGATTCATGGATACATATCCATATTCTTCAAATGTGTTGAAGGAGTTGATTAATAAGACCAAGTCTTATTACACAGAAGTCTTTCAGGGTGACGTTTTTCTTTCAGCAACTGGTAGAGTTCGATTGCAATCTACTATGGCATTCTCTCCAAAAATATCTATACACCTTTATAGATATTAAAGTGCCTTAGCAGCATTGTAAATCAGTTTGTCTCACCTACAACTTTAGGGTCAAAAGGAACTTGCTTAAACAGTAGGTAATAGTATTTGTTAATACTATTTAACAGCACCCTTCCTGGTCCATACAAATATTTACATTTTGTACTGGGGATCTTATTGGTAATTGCTTTTCTTTTTATGGCTAAAAAGAAACCACAAAAAACATATAAAAGGCCCAATTAGTCCACCAATAGATCTTTAAACAATAAAAAAGCAGATACATGTATTTGGTTAGCCATTCTCATTTTAATCTGATTAGCATGGTGCCATGAAGTGAGGTGAGGAGAAGGGGAGGCGTTTCATGAGCAAATTCCAGCTAAAATGCAATATTGATTTTCTTAGTGAACTTTGTCGTGGCTTATCTCAGCGTTCCCCTGTTTATCATTCCTCCGCCCCACCATGAGAGGAAGAGGAGGAGGAGGAGGGGGAATTAGGCACTGATGGATCCGCGCGTCCCCCATTCGGTGAGATTAGCGATGGAGCCACAGACAGTTTAGTAATCTCCGAAATCTTGTGGGTTTTAGCCAGCCGGCGCTCCGCTCTGCTCCGCCGTGCGGTCCCCAAGTTGAGGCTAGTGGGTCAGGTGACCAGCAACGAACACAGAATGTAAATCAGACTGGAAATGAAGAATGAGGATAGCAAGGGTGTTCAGAGCCAACAGCTTTGAGTCTGCCATTATGGTCAGTGGGATTCTTCCTTTCTGTGGCACTGAATTAACGTCATTGAGAGAGTTTGTTAGTTCTAGGAATTATCATCTGTGCAAACTTCTATCTGTAAACAATTGTACTACTCAAACTTAGTGTCTTTCTGTTTAAGTATCCACTATTATTGTCTGGTGCATATATGACAATCAACCACCCAACCCTAAAAAAATTCTAACAAAAGGTTTCTAAACTGTTTTGTGTAGTATTAGTATTACACTGAAAGTTTACCAAAGTTTGACAACCGGAAAGATGTAATTTTCAAGATGACGTCCAAGATGCGCATGGAGCCCTTAAAATAACCTAATCCTATAGGTTTTAATTATTCATTTGACTTAGCCAAGGAATCTTGTTGTTTCACTCCATGTTTATGGCTTCATGAGTCCATTGGACTTGTCTGACATGCTTACTCACTGATGGAGTACATGATTTTGTGAGATTGTTGTAAAGCAATGGGGTGAAATTGATGTAAGCATTGATGTAATGAACACTGTCCAACCAGTGGGACACCCCACACCGTTTTTTTGTGTTTTCTATGGTTATGCCTGTGTCATTCTATATCAGAAGGAGTAACATCAAATCAAGCAAGCAGACATGAGCCCAGGATCTTAGCTTTCATTTGTTTCTAGGTAAAGGGCTTTTCAAGTTATAAACTTTTTAATGTCAGTAGGCACTCTCGGTTACCAAAAGTCCCTATGGGAGTTTCTATAGGGGACCCAAGCAATGTCTTTACAAAACAATTTGTGAAAAGTCATATTTTTGGTCTTTTGACTTCAAATTTTTAGTGTAGCAAGCTGAGAAATGGGGTTAGGGCCTAGATATATTGATTTGGTGATGTTATAAGGATGGTACCTTCATATCTTAGTTTATAGACATTTTAACTGAGCAGAAAAAACTGTATTCAAACTTCTATAACTCTGTGTCAGTATGTCACAGAAACAAACTTATTCTTCCAGAAAATACTTGAGGGTGTGGTCTTTCCAATTGTATAAGGCACATCCCTGAGTCTCAAACTATGTAGGAACTTTCAAGCTTTTAATTTGGGTATGCCGTTTTTATGCCGTTTTGTACAAATTGGGGCATTCCTATGTAACTCATACTCAGCATGTTTATGAACAAATAGGCTACCTAAAAGACAGACATGACAATCAGTGTGCAAGTTAATATCTAAACGTTCAATTGGATAAGCTTATTTGCAGTTTATTTATTTATTTACTTACTGTAAATTAGTCCAAACAGAGGCCTGCTAATGACATGCTCCAAAATAAACTGATTTCAATTTGAATAACGTAGTTATGCATTCTCTACATACATTTAGTAACACACATACATACAACACCCAGTTCCCTCTCCACATCTTTATTTTCCCTCACATTTATTTTCCCGCGGTCTGATAGTAGGAGGAGCAGCCTGTCTCAACATTGTTGAGCAGTCTAATTTGTATGACCCAACCAAATAATTAAAAGTCACTGCTGAGGAAATTAAACAATTCTTTGGCATATGTTTTTATATGACATATATGTTTCTATATGTCAAAAAAAGAGTGTGTGGAAACACCATGTCCTTGCACCACAGAAAGGCCATCAAGCGTTGTCTTCACTTCGCTGACAACTCAAAATAAGCGCCAGTTGGAGATCCCAGTTATGACAAGTTGTATAATGTGCGCCCCCTCTTTACATCCCTTTTGGAGAAATTTTAAAAATCCCAATGGATGGAAATCTGTGTGTGGACGAACAAATAGTTCCTTTCAAAAGGAAACACTCCATGAAGCAATACAACCCCAAGAAGCCAAAGCGCTGGTGTTACAAAATCTGGTGCACAAATGTAAAATTTGTAAAAAATCCCCCCCTGCAATGGCTTCCCTGACATACTGTAGGGGCCAGTGGCCACATTGTGCTGTCTCTCTCCAGCATTATCCCAGGCATCCTGTCCCACAAACTTTACTTCGACAACTGGTTTACCAGTGTTGATTTACAGTTGATCGAGGACAGGAAAATTCACTGTGTAGGCACAGTGAGGGCCAATCGTCTCCCAGGCTGCAACTTTCCTTCAGATTAGAAAATGAAAAAGAAAGCTTTTGAGGAAAAGGAGACAGCAGTTGATCGGTCCACCTTTGCATCAGCAAATCCGACTACCACTGCAGAAAGATGGGACAAAAAGAAAAAGGCCATAGTTCCAGTGCAATGCCCAAGCATTGTTACCACTTACAATAAAGGAATTGGAGAAGTCAGCCTTCTCGATTCTCTCATTGCCCTCTACAGAACGACCATCAGATCCAAAAAATGGTATCACAGGATTGTGTTCCATGCTGGATTTCACTGTAGTTGAGACTTTCTTTCTTTCTTTCTTTCTTTCTCTCTTTCTTTCTTTCTTTCTTTCTTTTTTTCTTGATGCCCAAGGGGAAGTTCAAGGTCCCAGCAGCTTAAAAAATCACACACAACATATAGTAGTGTACACAGGATGATAAAAAGCAGATCAACAAAACAACATGACTAGATCAACATTTCTAAAAAGAACAGTAGAATACAAATACTAAGGGTAGATATGCGCATGAATGTACTGTGGTCCAGTATGAGGTGTGTGTCAAGTTAGTAGTGCAAATGAGTCCAGTAGTGCAACAGTGCAAGGTTAAAAGTGTAGTGACCAGCAATAAATATGTGCACATGTAAAATGGGCAATAAAAAATATAAGCATAGCAATTTAACAGTTCTAGTATAAGTATATGGACAATAAGATACAAATAAAAATAGCCTAATAATATAAAAATTACAGCATCAGTGCAAGGATAAGTCATATAAGGGTTCATGCATCAGTCAAGTGTGAGGTCAAGTATCAAGTTACAGTTATTTTTATTGTAAGTATGAAGTTACAAGTATAAGTAATATAGCCAGTAAGTTCTGTAGGCAGTGTCAACAATACACAGTATTGTATTGTATTGTGTTGTAAGTGTATAAGAGGGTTAAGGTGCAGATAGACTATGCAGAGAAGTCCAACTCTCCTTTTCCTTTCAGTGAAGTATTGTAGAGTTGTATGGCCCTGGGTACAAATGACTTCCTAAGTCTGTCTGTTGTGCATGTCAGGGAGCGTAGTCTCCAGCTGATCAAGCTCTTATGCTGCATGATAGTGCTGTGGAGTGGATGACAGTCATTGTCCAGGATGTTGAGTAGCTTGTTCAGGGTCCTTTTGTCTGATACTGAAGTGATGCACTCCAGTTCAGCTCCCACAACAGAGCCAGCTTTCCTTACCAGCCAGTCTAGTCGCCCAGCATCCCTCTTCTTAGTGCTTCCTCCCCAGCAAGCCACAGCATAGAAGAGGACGCTGGCAACAACAGACTGGTAAAACATCCAAAGAAGCTTGCTGCAGACGTTGAAGGACCGCAGCCTCCTCAGGAAGTACAACCTGCTCTGCCCCTTCTTGTAGAGTGCTTCTGTGTTGACTGACCAGTCCAGTTTATCGTCCAGATGTATTCCCAGGTACTTGTATGTTTTCACAACCTCCACATTAACCACCTCTATTGTGACTGGCATCAGGGCGGGCTTGGACCTCCTGAAGTCCACCACCATCTCCTTGGTCTTGGCAGTGTTGAGTTGTAGGTGGTTGAGTCTGCACCATTGCACAGAGTCCTCCACCAGGCTCCTGTATTCCTCCTCCTGCCCAATCCTGATACAACCCACAATTGCAGTATCGTTTGAAAACTTCTGCATGTGTTGTAGCAGAAGTCAGATGTGTACAGGGTTAACAGGACTGGAGAGAGCACTGTTCCCACAGTGTCAGAGAGGCAGTCCTTCAGTCTGACGAACTGTGGCAGTCAGGTAGTCTGCAATCCAGGATACCAGGTGGGCATCCACACCCATCTGCAGGAGCAAAGCTATCAAAGACTAGCAAAGCTTGTGAAGTTGAGAGTAAAAAAAAAATGAATGTAAACAACTGAAGAAAACAGAAACAATGTTTCCATTCCACATTTGAATCAAAATGTAAATAAAACATTTTAAATACAATTGCTATGAGCACCCGCATACAGAGCGTTAAGCGCCTTCGACGGAAAAACACATTCATATATATATATATATATATATATTATAATATTATATAATATTATAATATTATATAATATTATATTATTATATAATAATAATATTATATTTTAGGCCGATTTAAAAGTAACGTTACAGTGTTTACAATAGGAACGAACACGGAAGTGCCCATGACAAGTAACTTCGTAACTTAGTAACAAGATGAGCCAGCTATGACTAAGACAAGCGTTTTAGTGTTCTCAGCACAAAAAACGCATTTTTTGGACACAGGCCCTTAAACCGAAATATAAGTATTAGTATAAGTATATAGTATAAGTAAATTGTAATTACTATAAAGAAATAAAAAAAATAATTAAAAATAAAATAAAAATGTTTCCATTCCACATTTCAATCAAAATGTTAATAAAATACTTAAAAATATATAAAATGTTAAGGAATAAATAATAATAATAAAAAAAACTAAACACACACAAAAAAGCGGTACTGAACCTACACGTCGGCCCTGTTATGACTAACTTTACAGTACCACACAGTTCTAATAAATGTATTTAATATTACATTGCACTTATAATCACTTATCTATCAAGTAAATATGTTAACTTGAATATTACATGGTCAAAACATGTATCAGACACCACTATTCCTGGTCATTCTAAGGTAATAATAATTTTAAGGGCCAAACGGCGGCCATCTTGAAAATCAGGCCTTTCCGGAAGTCAAACTTTGGTAAACTTTTAGTATGTTTTTAAGTACATCTAATACTACTGTAAACCACTGAGAAACCTTTTGTTAGAAATTTTTTGGGGTTAAGTCATATATGCACTATTAAAGGGATAGTTCGGTTTTTAACACATTAAGCCCCTTTCACAGGTTGTCTAAAATGCAATAAAGTGGTTGACATCGAAATTTTGACGATTGCTTCTGTCTCGGCTATTTGGGAAATGTAGAATCGCCTCTGCCTGCCTTCAAAATGGCTAGCAATGGGCATGTGTTGTTTCTATCCTTAAAACACTGGTTTTAAAAAAGTGCTACTCACCAAGTGGTTAGTGGTGCTCAATGATGTTCCAAAACATGTATCGTAGCAAAATAAAGCTTCCGTCATGTTTTATTTGGCGTATTGTTTATATGAAGGAGCAAATAGATCCCTATGGGACTTACAAAATGGCAAATAAAACATGACAGAAACTGTATTTTGCTACGATACTTGGGTTGGAACATCAGCAAACGCCACTAATCACTCCATGAGTAGCACTTTTTTAAAACCAGTGTTTGAAGGATAGAAACAACACATGCCCATTGCTAGCCATTTTAAAGGCAGGCAGAGGCGATTCTATATTTCCCAAATAGCCGAGACAGGAGCAATCATCAAGATTTTGATGTCAACCACTTTATTTCATTTTAGACAACCTGTGAAAGGGGCTCAATGTGTTAAAAACCGAACTATCCCTTTAAATGAAGTTCAAGCTCAGTAAACTCAGATGCTCTCTTCCCTCACCCTCAACCATGAAGTTCAAACCTTAGTCCATGTGCAATTTCATGACACACTCTCCACTTTTTTTTTCTTTTGTTATCTTTTTTTTTTTCATTTCTTCCCTCTTCATTTTTTTGGACTCTCACTGGTTTTATTCCCATTCCTTGGCTCACCAGGCAGGCATGTGAGTACTGAGGGGCAGCCCTGCTTTATTGCTCTGGGCGCATGTCACAGCCACCCTCAGGAGAGAACCAGCACCTCAAAATGAGTGCATCTCACTCCGTCACCTTTTCTTCCCCCATCTTTTTCTTCTTTTTCACCCCCCCCCCCCCCCTTCTCTGCCCCCTTATCAATCTCTTTTTGACTCTCCATCTCTCGCTCTTTCTCTCTCTCTACCCTGGTTAATACCCTTGCCACTGTGATTCTGCAGCAATAACACTCCACTGAGGAGGCTTAGCCACGTTATTGTGTTGCCAAGTTGCCATTGCCACCTCACTTAGAGGAAGAGTAATAACCATTTTTCCCGCCTCTCTCTCTCTCTCTCTCTTATCCCCTTTTTTCCTCTTTTTTTTCTTTTCATTCTGTCTTTCCTGACACGCGCCTTTGCTGTCTCTCTTTGCTTTTCTTTTTTCCTCCTGGTCTTCCATCTTGACCTTCATCTCTCTTATTCTCTGTCTCCCACTTTCACTTTATTGCCATTATATTGGCTTAGCATAAGACATTTCTATTGCCACAGCAGTTTTTGCATAGAGATTTAGGACATGTGTAAACCCACAAACCTAAGACGCACGTAAAGTGGAACTTGGACAGGTAGCATATACATATTTCTCTTTCTCCCCCTTTCTCTATCTCTCTCTCTCTCTCTCTCTCTTCGCAGCTCTGCTAGAGGAGATCTATAAGGCTCTGTTTGACTCTTCTATCTTCCTCACTGATTTTCTTTTTAAAACACACACTCATACATTCTCTCCCGCTCTCTCCCTCTCTCTCTCCCTCTCTCTCTCCCTCTCTCTCTCTCTCTGTCTCTCTCTCTTTCTCTCTCTCTCTCTAGCTCTGGTGGAGGAGATCTATAAGGCTCAGAGGGAGCGGGACCAGGCTGTGATGGCGCGGCTCCGCCTGGCTAACGAGGAGCGAGACGAGGCCCTCCTCCGCGCCAAGAAGCTCCAGCAGGCCACTATCGAGTGAGTGAGCGCAGCCTCGCTCGCCATCATCGCCTTTACCCCACTCCAATTACTCACGCACTCCCCAAGACTTCATGCACACTCAGCAGGCCTTCACCATGGGCACTCCACTGAAATGTCACACTTGTTATGGGCTATTTATCGGCTAGTATTAGCAAATTACCTCTTCCGATTTCAGCGTGACAATTTCATTGTGCAAGCTTACCTCCCTCAAACTGCCGAGGTAATCAAAGAAAGCCCCAGTAATGCCTAATCACATGGATCTAATGTTCACTTATCCAGCACAGACACCATATAGGGACGGAGTCAATGCACCATTGTAGTTAAGTCAATTTGCAAAAAAATAATTTTATTTACATGTTTACACCTTTATCAATATAAATAAAGTTACTTTAGTCATGTGGGAGAAATACAATGTATAGGGATAAATATTTTATATAAAATACTAGTGATAAAAGCTGTGGTCAATAAGAGAGAAATGGAGAGGAAAGTGGTGGAAAGTGTCTGTCCCTATCAACCCTCTTGTCACATTGTACATGAACCTGACATTGTTCATGAAGCCACGGTGGGCCACTTGCCTCATCAGCATTTGAGACGTGCTAATCTAGAATTCCAGTTTCAGCTTGTCTCCCTCACGACAGTGAGCTTTTGCTGACCATAGTTTTATCTTTGAGGGCAGTGCCCCCCACCCTCTCTCTGTCTTCGTCTTTGTCTCTCTCTTTCTGTGCCTTCCACCCTCTCTCTCTCTCTTTGTTCTTCCCATTGGCAGCCAAGGTGAAGGAGCTGCTCGGAAGCAGAAAAGGACTTGGCAGGGGAGAGGTCCAGTATCGACTGGTTTGGAAATATATCGAGGGGGATGTGACATTTCATAAGAGTACCCTCTCCTCTGCTGCAAGCTTGTCAGTCAGGAGTTGCACTGTATAGGAAATCAATCCAGTCCTTCAGTGCAATAGATATTTACCAGCCTGTCTGAGGGAGACTAATTAGTGTGTGTTTGGTTGTGTGTGTGTGTGTGTGTGTGTGTGTGTGTGTGTGTGATGAGGTACTCTCTTTTTAAGTATGCCTCTTGAATTGTCCGCTCATTGAAGTGGCCAAGCAATATTGGCCAGCCACATAAGGCACTAATTACATTTCCACATGGGGAATACAACTTGATATTATAGGAGGGAAATCTATATTTCCGTAAGCCCTCTGTGTAAGGCCCTGTGTGCAACTAAATGAACAACATATATTTATATATTTATATCCCGTAAGATTAGAAGCTACCTGAAATGTTCCTCAAATGTTCCCCAATTTTATTTTTCGAGTTCCACCATTTGCAACTTTTCCTTGAGCATAATTTTTACAATGTATAGACTATAAACATTTGTGTTTAAATATTAATTTATCCATCTTTAAACCCAAATATATTTTTTTATGTATATGAAATATATATATTTATATAAATCTTTTTCATATAATTTTTATTGTATGTCTCTGTAATGAGGTATTTTTTGCCGGAACCTTCATTTGTTAATACAACCGATCCCATGCATTATTTATTAATTAATATTAAGATTTGGTGTAAATGAGGTGGAATTATGGCAGGACATGAAGCCAATTCCTAGCAGGTCAGCCGCATGCCAAATATCCCCCCTCTGCGCTCACACATCTCATTACTGGGAAGATATCCCTGTCAGCCTCGAGCTGAACGCCAGCGCATTTCAGCAGCACCCCCTAAAACAAGGGTAATTGACGGCCTTCCAGAACCCCATTATATTGGTTGGAACACAGAGGAGTTCTAAAGCACTAGTCACACTCCTGCACTATTTCCTCTCTCTCTCTCCCGAGAGCCACTCCTCAGCCTCGGGTGCTGGAGTATGTACCTTTATAATGGGAGGTGATCCTTGTGTAATGCCTTTGTAAATGAGATCAGGAGTTGTTGTGTGTTTTTTTTTTCTCTCTCTCTCTCTTTTTTTTTTTTCTTTCGTGTGTGAGCACGGCTGCGGAAAGCAGATTTGCGATTTAAAGAGGAGTGCGACACAAGATGACGCATCGACGCTTACTCACCTACTCACTCACACACACTTGACTAGAGGAGGACACAACTCTAGAGAAGGGTTTGCTTGTTTGCGTGTGTGTGGATGTTTCAGTATTAGCTTCCATAATAGAGATGTCATTTTTTTATTTACCTCATAACTGTGTCATTATCTATTATAATGAATATTACAATACTATTATATACTATTATGTCCAAAATGTCATTTCATTCAACACCCTCTCAGCAGAATCTCACACCCCCCCCCAATCACTGTTTTTATATGCTATGAAAATCACTGCCAAATAAAGAAACAACAAAAAAGATCTCTGTAAATCTTCTGCACATGGAGGTCCACGGGAGCACAGAGTCTTGGACATGCTGCTGCAGGAGCGTCAGCTGACACAAACGGCCAACTGTAAAATCGGGTGTTTTTTTCGGGCAGTCTCTGGAGTAGCCTCCTGTAATTACAGTAACTGGGGTTCTCCCTGTGCAGGCTCGGGAGTCGGGCCGCTGCTATGATTGAGCCAGCCACACTCTCCCTTACCCTCATATTGGCACATATGAACAGCTGATCCCAGCAGTCATATATACTAGTAAACTTTAATAACTTAACTGTTGGTCCTCCAATGCGTGAGTCTGTGTGTGTCTGTGTGTGTGTGTGTGTGTGTGTGTGTGTGTGTGTGTGTGTGTATTGGGGTCATTACTGTGAATGCCTGGGGCCTGGTGACACTTTTAATATGACAGGAGTGTCCAGTGTTCCAGCTGTGCAAAACGGACAGAATGCAATTTAAACTGGGCTGTTGAGGAAGATTTAGGAAGCAGAGCTCATTTTGCACTGGTAGAAGAAACTGGTAACTGATGGCGGTGTTGTCGCTCTCCTCTCTCTCTCTCTCTCTCTCTCTCTCTCTGTCTCTCTCTCTCTCTCTCTCTCTCTCTCTCTCTCTCTCTCTCT
>JAGFZM010002203.1:125908-158411 GCA_017657215.1 Limnothrissa miodon
TGTGTGTGTGTGTGTGTCTGTGTGTGTGTGTGTGTCAGTGTGTGTCTTTAGGACAATCATTGACTGGAAATAGATACATGAACCACAGGTTCTTTCTCATCCAAACTCTCAAGCACATGTACACAGACTTGCACATAATGAATTGCACAGGCAACTCTACATGTTGTACGCTCCTCTTCGGCACGCTTTTTTTTTTAAGACAGAGAAAACTTCCTTTTGGATGGTAGGGATGCCGTAGGAGAACACAGTGTTGGGTGTTCTGCGAATTCTCGTGTAATTTATGGCCCCATGGCCTGATTCAGTGCCAGAAAGCCTAAGTGTCTAATATTGACCATGTCAGGCTACTGAGTGAGTAAGAGAGGGGCTGTACCCCAGGGCTGCTGTTTTTCCCAGAGACTTTTTTTCCCAAGAAGAGGCCTCCTGATGAAGTTTGGGGGAGTTGGCAACCTTAAGTGTGTGTGTGTGTGTGTGTGTGTGTGTGTGTGTGTGTGTGTATGCGCGCGCTCATGCAAGGGAATACCAAGGCATGTGTTTGTGTACATGTGTTACAACAAGTGCATTTTTCTGCTGTTTCTTTCTCTCAATGTGTACCATGTAAACCTTTTCTGTGTGTGTGTGTGTGTGTGTGTGTGTATGCTTGCCATGGGCCATTCATTTAACTATGTTCCTGCACAGTGTGTGTGTGTGTGTGTGTGTGTGTATGTGTTCTGCTTGATGTTTTCAGCATGTGATGGTGCATGCGATCAGATCGGCCTACACCGTATGTGTGTGTGGAACATCAATATGCATCTGCGTGAGACTGTGTCTTGAGCGCACCAGGGAGCCCAGGGCGGAGGACGGGGATCTAAGGCCCTCGCACCTGACCGTTAGGTGACACCCAGATTGATGCCCTCAGTGGCCGGGTCCTGTGTGTGTGTGTGTGTGTGCGTGTGCGTCAGAGAGAGTGGTGCTGGGGTAGTGAGGGGGAGCTGTGGGAAGCCACTCTGACGTGGAGCCCCTATTGCGGCATGGTGCGAAAAATGCAGGGGTGAGGGGGGCAGCCCCTGGCTCCTCCACCCCGGAGGAAGCCAAGAGACGGCCCAGAATGTGGCACCTGAGTGCCGGACCCTGGAGCTCCCCATTGACGGAGTAGAAGGCAGAAGAAACGAGGGAATGGATGGATGGATGGATGGATGGAGAGAGAGAGGGATGGTGAGAGAAGTGAAGGAGGGGTCGTCTGAATGTCTAATGGCCCTCTGAATCAAACTTGGCTGAGAGAGGATGCACACAAAGAGGCCTTTTCATTCGGGGAGGGCTGCGTGAGAGAGGGAGGGAGAGAGAAAAAAAAAAAAAAAAAAAAAAAAAAAGAACGGAGGGAAGGGAGGGAGGCAGGGGTTAGGGAAGCTCAGGAGGGCAGCACGTTGACGGCCTCGGGCCGACTGTCGCCTCCCACCGTGCCGCCGTGTCTGTGGCGCTCGCCTGGAGCCAGCAGGTTTCTGGCCCGGTGCCCCTTCGCTAGCTTCACTTTTGTTTGGGGCCTTGTTTTGTTTTTGTTTTTGTTTTGCTTTTAAACTTGTGTTGGCATTTGTTTGTTTGTGCACGGCGACTATGCCAAAAGCATTGTAAGATCAGCGGCTGTTTGACTGTCCAAATAAATACAAGAATAAGGAAAAAGACGACGACAACGAAACTGGAAAGCCAGATAATTTTAATCAGTGGACGTGGAGGGGGTGGGGTTTCTTTTGTCTGCAGGTTCTGATGACGGCCCAATCCCATCAGGCTAAAAAGTATAGATTTCATGAAAAAACAAATCTGTCTAACACCTGCATCACCCTCACTTGCATCACACCCCAACCCCTAAAAAAACAGGCCCAACATGCGGCTGTTGAGGGGAGAAAAAATTTATGCAACGGTCGCTTGTTTGCTCTGCCTCCTTCCAGCTATAATTGTTGGTTTTGCGACACTGTGAATTCTTAATCGGGATTTCTACTTTTGCGCAGCTCCTCCTTTGCGTGTATGTTTGGGTTTACCAGCCACACTGGGCAAACACATCCCCTCTCTCCAAATCCCCTCCGCACACCAGTCCACCTTAGACGTCCCCGCTGGTCCGCCTCACACCCGCTAATTGTGCAAACGTGACGGAGGGGCTGATAAATATATTTAAAATGCCGGAAAGAGGAGGAGGAGGAGGTGAAGGAAGAGGCAGGGTTTGGGATGGAGGGGGCCAACTCTGGCACACGAGTGGGACAAGGTGTTTGTGTATATGTATTTGGAAAGCAAGCAGAGCAAGTGTGTGAGGTGTTTGTGTGCATGCGCGAGTGTGTCTGTGCGCGTTGGATGTCTGTGGTCTATGTGCTTTGCCCTAAGCGTTTAGCAACAACGACCTTTTCTAAATATTAGTGTACCTTTTCAAACCCCCCCACCGTCCTTTTTTTTTTTTTTTTTTTTTGTTTTTCTCCTCGTCTTCCTCTTTCTCCCTCTCCCTTTCTTCTTCTCTCTCTTTCTCTCCCCCCCCCCCCCCTTTCTGTTCTCTTGCTCACTCTCTAACTTCTCCTCTATACATAGTGTACACACTCTTTTTCTCTCTACTACATGTTGACGTTACACAGACTCTTGCTCTGAGTGTGAGTGTGTCTAGAAAACACAACCGTCAGACACACACATACACACACACACACACACACACGCTCACGCTCACGCTCGCACTAAGGGAGCTGAGAGGCAGTGAAACACATATGGCAGCGCTGGCTGGCACAGATCTCAGCGAGCAGAAAAACAGGTGGAGATGGGGGTCAGCACGCTCACAGATGCCACAGCGTAGCCAAGGGACACTCCGACCTGTGAACCAATGGCATGTTTGTGCTCTGGGCCGTCTCCTTCCTTTTGTGCCACCTCCTCTCCAAAAAAACAAATGATCACGTAAAAACACAACGGCGCTTTATATATCTTATAGTAGTATAAAATACAGGATTCAAATATTATATGAGAACAAGCTATTTTGAAAACCATTTTAATTATTTTACAACACCATTTAACACACCAGGTCCTAGTCAGATTATCAGATTATTTATTTATTGTAAATTCAGTTTAAAGGATTTATTGATAAGGTAATTGTGATTGTGCAGTGCTCTGTGATTGGCACATTAACAATCATAACGATGAGCACAATCACCACTATATATATTTTTTTTAATTATGAGTTTTATAATGTACTTGTGTAACAGGCTCATTGTCTTATCCCAGACTTTCCATGTAAACTTGTGAAGAAGTGAATTCCTCATCCGCAAGGAATCTAAATGATTAGAATTTGGAAGTGTTTGGATATACTGCACAGTAAACAGACTTGTATTGTTATGCAGGAACAGCACAGCAGAGTCTTCCCCGATAAATAAGCTTGTCTGCGGGAAGGTTTTGATTTCCATACGCGGCTGCATGCGTAAGTGTGGAATGATCCACAGTATAGGATGATTCGGAATACCACGGAAATCCTCACTTCATGGGACGAATCCCAGTGTATTTTCGAAGACTCAAACTAGGATCATCATTTTAATTTAAAAGCTCAGTGGTGATGATGGTCATCTCTGGCATCTTGATTTTTCAATTTATTGAAGTTATTCTATCGAGGCAGCTCATGCAGCCTCTGCAAGTATTTCTCTAGACTATATCCAGTCCCGTGATACAAAATTCCAGATTGCTCGGTTAAAATATATTATTATGTTCATTATTATTGTTTTTTTTTCTTGTTCCATTTTCACTCTTAGTCCATTTATTGTATATCTGTGATGGATGTTTTTGAACTGAAAATGCACCTTATTGTTTGCCATTATTTCTCCCTTTATGCAGCTCTCCCTGCCCCTCCACATACATCAAGCGACCCTCTGGCTGTTTGTCTTCAGAGCCTGTTCTAACCAGGGAGCTCTGACACCCAGACAAATAGTTGGAAAAACAAAATGAATTCCATCCACCCGTCATTTCAGCCTGTCTCTTCCCTTCTCGTTGAACATTTCTCCTCTTTTCCCCCCTTTCTTGAACAAAATCCAAGAGGCTGTCAAATCATCAGATTAAAAAAATACTGGATACTTCTGGCGGAGGCTATTTTAAGCGGATGAGTTGTGGGTCTTGGTATGGTGTTTTTGCCCACTTGATGAAGTACGGGTGTGTGTGTGTGTGTCTTGTCCTGGATCATGCTACAGTTTTTTTTCTCCTCCACATCTTTTTCTGTTGCTTTCTATCACCTCTCTTGAAACGTTCCCTTGTGTTTAAATGCGACCCAGAAGAAGAGCACATATTCCGCTCTGTCTGACACTTTTCCTGTTTTTTTCCTTTTATTCATCTCTTTTTCTTTTACTCCCCCTACCCCCCTCCTCTCTCTCTCTCTCTGTCTCTCTCTCTCTCTCTCTCTCTCTCTCTCTCTCTGTCCGTAGGTTGGAGAGGCTGGTGGAGGTGTTGCGGAAGAAGGTGGGCACGGGGAGTGTGAGGACAGTGATCTGACTCTCGGAGACTTCACCAGGCGAAAGGGCTGACCTGCCGACTGACCGGCAGGCCGGCCACATCTGGTGACCAGGCAGTGGCGTTTAGCGCTGAGTAAACACAGCCACAGCCTTGACTGGGTAAACAGTTGTTAGAAGTGGAGCACTCGCACACAAAAAAGGCCTCATTCCAAACCCTCGCTCCCAAAAGAGAGAGGGGGAGAGAGAGAGGAAAAAAAGCACAATTGTAAATGTTTAACCACTTCGTTGTTACTGCCATGGGTTACAGCTATCTCCCATCCATTCCACCTTCTGTTGAAAATCTTTTCTTTTTTATTATTGAAGTCACAGTATTGATTTCTTTAGCATCACTATTTGTGTTGATGTGGGAGTCTGGTCAGGACAAGGGAAACAAGGCTACCCTCACACTGTGTTATAAGGTTCAGACACTACCAACGTTAAGGTCTTCAAATGTAAAGAGCAGGATTCTTATATCAAAAACTGGTGCTCAGTAATATGAAAAGTATTCTTTTGTTTGTGTTTTCTGTTTACTCCACAAAAGGGACTTCTGTAAAGAAACTAAGTCTGTTAGTATTTTGAAGCATTTAATGTAACCCTAAAGGGTGACTTGGTCAGTGTTTTATTTCTCGTTTCATTTTTTCAAATATCAACCTGTCTGTCTATGACAAAAGGTACAAAATAAAGTCATTGAGATTTATTTTAATACCAACGGTTTCTACATCAATTAACATTTATTTAATTGTTACATAGGCTACTTGAATTAATTTATAATGTACACAGCAACTTCAGGGATTTTGCAGTTCCACCTCAAAGTTCATGCCAAATGATTTACTAGCTAATGCTTCCTAAACTCTGTCATTAGCTAATATGTTTAGTCTCCAGTAGGCTATTAACTTCAAATTAAAGATAACGCTGTCTGTTTGACTATCTGTATTTATCCAAGGTTCAGTTCTCAAAAGGTACTAATTTGGGACATATCTTTGGTCGGGAGAGAGTAGTCCTGTATCATCCCTGGGATATTAATTCAGTAAAATACTTTCATGAAGAGTGTGAATATTTCGCTGTTTTTATCTTCTTATTACCTCCTTAATATGGTGAAGGTGTGTTCCGTTTTAGACGGCTTAAAAGACAGAAAAATATGAAAACTGTATATTTCCAGATCCTGCAAAAGCCACGTCCCTTCAGCAAAAATATGTCAAATTTTGGTTCGTTATTAGAAGACTGTAGGCCAGAGGCCGATTTTAATACCAAACCTATTTTCAGATGTTTTTCGAGTGGGCCTATAGGCAAAATGTAGAACCCTTGTAATGATAATGCGTAAAGCGCAATAATAATGCGGTAGCCTAATGCACCACTCTAGAAATCATTGTGCCGAGGGACTTCATTCTCTCCACCTTCACCAGTCTATAATTACATTGAAAATTACTAATAATTGACTAATAATGTTAAATGGTTTAAACATTGTTAATGTGCTGCCTCTATTCGATTTCACTTGAATGGCTGACTCGGCCATGGCTACTTTCATATGCGTGGCGCACCTTTTACTATTTAACAGTTTTTCAGGCCTGTTTGCAGCCACTGGTCGGTAATCTCAAGAAGCGATTTTGCATGTTGATAATTCCCAAACATGAGAGTGCCAAAGAGATCAGATGACCTTTGTTGAGGACTGTATACCAACCAATTATATCCGCATCGTTTACGTTTCCTTTTCTCATATTGATGAGTTGACCCTCCCGGGTTTTGCCCCCCCCCCTCCCAGTCTGCTTTGCTAGGAGGGGGCAGTCCAGTGACTTGTGTACCCGAACGTGATCGATTATGTACTCAGAAATATGTTGGATGGGGACACTGGTCGCCCTGAAAGTTGTAGTGGAAAGAAAGGGAGGTGTTGGTGAGGCGGGACATGCTGCTGAGTTGCCCTCCCCTTAGATAATGCTTGACACCAAGACAAGCTTGTCGATTTCTCCTCCATTGGTAACCGTGGAGATCGCACAACCTGGGTGTCCCCCCACTATTTAATCCACGAGGTCCCTGTGTAGGTTGATCTGTCGGATAATCCTACTTGTTAAACAAGTTAAACTTTCCTTGTGGACGTCTGTGCGACTGGGTTTCAAAAGGCATCTGTTCTTAAGATATATAGATTTTTAATGCATTTGTTTATTCATTTTTATTTTTAACCCTTGTTATAGTACTTAATTTGCCTGTATGCCTGTCTTTTGAAAAGGATGTTTTGCAGCCGGCTAGGTGCTGTAGGTTCTGGGGATTCATATAGCATCTCTCCGTGGAGGCCCGCGCAGTTGTGCGCCGGGGCATCAAAAGTGGGGATCCTGATTATCCATTTTAAGAACCAATCGCACGATGACATGAGTACAAAACAAGTTTTTATACGCTTTAATTAAAAACGCGTTCCAGCAGCCCCAGTGCTGAATGACCCTCAGAGAAAAGCGTGACTGATCCTGTTGCTATAACGACACCAACTATTTCCAAGCTTTTTCACTTTGCACCGTCCATCCACAGATTTTACAGCGAATACTGCACTTGTCTACTGTGAGGCTAAAATCTAATAAATCTATATCAGCAAATAACTTCTACTAAACAAATAATCTTGCGGACTGCAATCGGGGTATTGCCTGATTTTGACCCCCCAGTAATTTAAAATAAGATTGTTTTGTAGGCCTACCAATTGCCCAATGTGTAGTTCCACTGTCAGTAGCCTACTTGATGTAGGCTAAATTACTGAGATGCATCCAGTAGACTAATCAACCCGCATTCTCGTTGTTCTGTAAATAAAATGGATTAAATGGGACCCTGTTGTACGCATATCAAATTGTATAATAAAGACGCAAAACACGAGGCTACAAGCAGGCAGGCGAGGAGACCACCAACCTGACATAGTCGGCTCATATTAGGAGGGGACAAAGCCTTAATAAACTTCTTCCGTATAATTTTTAATGGAAAACCAGCTGCTTTTTAAAGCTGATTTCGGATAGAGATCTCTTCCCTCTTCTCTCCCTCACCCCTTTGAAAGCCCCCTTTCTTTTGCGTGTGATTTTGAAGGGGTATTGCTTTGCTCTTTTCGTTGCCCGAGCACAATTGTGTTATTGGAGATAATTAATTCAATCCCCATCAAAAGGTATTAGGAGCGCCTTGGTCCTGTAGTGGCTTTCTAAAACCACCGAATGAAAAGACAGAGAAAAAAGATCTACGGGTAGGCTTGCTGATGGCCGCTTTTGAAGTAAAGGAGTTGGCGCATTGTTGTAGAAATTTTTGTCCATAAGGCTGAAGAAAGCGCCAGTTCTTTTGATGGCCTTACGAGAAATGCCACATAAGTTGGAAAACAAGGCTCTAGTGAAATCTCGACGCTGGACATAGCCCGCTGATAACATATGTTACGAATTAATAAAGGCTGGTGGACGTCAGGGAGCGAAAATACTGAGAACTGATGAGACAGATTTATCCCGAAATAGGGTACAAATACCATAGGCTACATAATAATAATAATAATAATAATAATAATAATTATTATTATTATTATCATTATCGTTATTATTATTATTATTATTATTATTATTATATTCCTTAAAGGCACACTTGACATTCAAAATAAATAGTTGATCAGTTAAAACGCGTCATTTTTGTTTAATCAACATTTTGCACAGCAACTGGGTAGCCTACAAATTGGTATGTTCATTCTACCAGGTAGTGTGGTGAAAGCGTTATATAACAGAATATTGTAAAATATGCAAATGATAAAACATACTTATTGCGCCCTGCAACGTTTTACCTTTTTGAAGAGCAGCGTCTAACGCAAAAGCAACAGCTGGGCACACTAATGGACACGATCCGTGTTAAGTTCAAAGATTTCTCAAGCAAACAACTTTTCTCTGACAGGGAGAAGTTACACACGTACTTGTTTATCTTGTCAATTAAACCATTGCCATTACGCCTGCAATCTTAAGTGAGGAATAAAATGTCATTCGCTTGGACGCACAGTCCTGAGTTATACTACACACTAAGGTCAGGTTTTTCACATATGATGACAATGTCGAAGTCATTACTTATTATTTATATAGGCCTATATACATATAGATCTTTTGTAGAACATGCCTACATTAGGATTTATTAGCACAAATTCTAGTTGCCATTATTAATTAAGCCTAAATGTGTTTTAACCCGAGCACTTCCACTTGACGGTGATGCGAAATCATATTGAGTTAACTAAAATGAAATTAGCCTATTGTTTTTACAGGTAGGCTAATCCTCAGTCATTTGCAAAATGTGTCCTTAAAATAATTAAGAATATATTATTTCCGTTAAATAAAATAAATCAAATAACAACCTTACAAACAAAAATTGTAAGAGATTTTGTAAATATTTTGAAAATGTTCCCATGTAGCTTTCCCAAGCTACATCATTGATAGGTTCGCAGAAATTTAGACGTTTTCTCCTATGTTGTCCTATGCTACCCTATTTGGCTATTCAGAACTGCTAAGTATTTTCATTTCACATTTTAGCGTTTAAAAAATACAGTGTAACTGTAAATGTAATTAAGGCTGTAAAAATGAAATATATATAAAAATGTTGACAAGTTATTTTAAGGCTGGGCGATTGTTAGTGTCCAGTAGCTCGTCATCTTGGCCTTGTGTGATTTCATGATGCTCAGTTGCGCTTCCCCATTTTATTTACGCGTCAGGGGGCAATTACATGATAATTAAACGAATTTCACGGTTACTCAGCCAAAATGTGTGTCTACAAAATACCATGATCAAAGTCAAATCTGTTCAGGTTCAGGAGCCCCTCGTGTAGGTTACGGTTCACAAAAAGATGATTTGGCCTCCCTATGATATTGTTAAAAATCCCATTTAAAACGCGATCCGATCTTTTATCACAAAGGTGTTTGAGGCTCTACGTTGGTTAGATTTGGATTTTCTCTTGGTCACCTACCAATAACGACTGAGGAAAAATGTGGACCACATGTTTTATGGGGAAAGACTGCTATAGTCGATATTAACACTGGAAAGTTAAAGAATAAAAAAAATATTGTTCAACATGAAATAAAATGTGTTCAATAAAATGTTTTCATTGCAGTTTTTAAAATTTAGATTAGACGATTGTATGAGTATAGGATTTTTAAAGGAACATGAGACTCAGAGAGATATAGGCAACTATAATCCTGTAAACCTTGGCGATAAGGCCTCTGCATTGAAGCATTACATCGATAGCGTAGCCTAATTATAAAAATTACAACACTGGGAATACCGTGATCAGATTTTATTTGAACGAAATAATTTAATCACATGCAGAAAAAACAGGAAGAAGCAAAGTCCTAAGAGGCTTCCCTAATTCTTCAGTGAAGATTCAACCTGTCTGCGTAAAGATGTGACCGCCCACTGAAAGTTTTTGCTTCATAAAGAAATACATATTTTTTTTATTATTTCTAATGCAGTTCCATGTTGGAATAAAGTTATTTTGATACAAGATTGGGGGTGAAACGCTTTCGTCAAAATGGTAAATAAAACGAAAATGCAAAATAAGCTAACAACATAAAATCACTTAAAACAGGTGCTTTGTTTTTGTTTTTCGTTTTGATTTCATGTTGTTTTTGTACTTTTTTAACCTGCAGCACGCATTCCACATCACCACATTGACCTTCATTCATGCACATTGTAACACACGGACACATTCGTCGTTAGAGACTACAAGTTTGGGGAATACAACATTATTTTACAGTTTCAAAATTATTGGTTTAAATACACTTGCGATGATTTACATCTGGGGTATACAGTCTTTCATGGGAACACGTTTACAGAATAGTTTATAATACACATACACATTCTTACATTTGAAAGTAACAGTCCTTTGCACTGTGTGCATGCAAAAAAATAATAATAAAATATAAGATAAAATAAGAAGATTTTGACGTCCTCAGATCGGTAAAAAAATAAGAAGGTACTAAGATGTGTTTAGGACCGGTCTGGAATACACACCTTGGTAGTAGGACGCCTCTATTGCCGAAGGGTCCATAGTGGCTCTCCCGGCCATAGACGCACTGCCGAGGGGCAAGCTGGAAGACATCCCTGACCCATAGGATGAATATTGCAGTGCTTGTTCGTAGGCTTTCATGTCCAATTTGTGTTGTTGCTCCGATGAGGACATTAAATTATTAATGGAAAACGGGTGGTTGAATGAGTAATGGGGGTCTCCTTTAAGGTGCAGCTGGGTCTCATGGCCCATAGAATGCGGGGGCAACGGTATTGAGGACAGAGAAGTGGCTGAGCTGGCTGCGGGATGCAGGGGTGGCCCGCTGCTCTTTAGTTCAGAAGTGGGGTTACCGCTTCTGTCCAGGTTGTGCGGGCTAGAGGACTGGTTGGAGCTGGAAATCGAGCTTGTGTCCATGTGCCCACTTTTTGAGTTGCCACTTTCGTGCGCGGGAGAGACAGACCCGCCTGTCTGGTCTTTCCTTCCATCGCCTCCCTTAGTTGTAGACAACTTTTTGTCACACTTAAAGCGCTTCTGTCTGCGGAGGTAACAGCCATTTTCGAACATATTTCCAGAATCGGGATGCAAAGTCCAGTATGAACCTTTGCCTGGCTTATCCGGTGATCTAGAGACTTTGACAAAGCAGTCATTAAAAGACAGCGAGTGTCTGATGGAATTTTGCCACCTTTGTTGATTTTGGCGGTAGTAGGGGAAGAGATCCATGATCCATTGATATATTTCACTAAGAGTGAGCATTTTGCTGGGTGACTGCTGGATAGCCATGGTGATCAGGGAAATGTAGGAGTAAGGGGGCTTTGCATGCGGGTAACTTCTTCTGAAGGTCTTGTTATCTCTTGCCCTGTTGAGGTTAGTTTGGGCATAGGTCATAGAACTCATAGTGGGGCTCATGCTAGAGTAAGGATTTAGTGCGCTCATGGAAGCTTGCTGAGCAGACATGGCGTTCATATTTGTGGGACTCAACGCGGTGCCCATTGGTGGTACTCCGCCGCTTATTCCATTCATGGCGCTGGTGGCAGTCGGCATCCCTGCCATGGTTCCTGGGCTAAGTCCTGCACCCAAGCCGGGGTTGGCATAAGACATGTTAAAAGAACTGGAGGTCATATTCCCACTGGTGGACATGCTCATGTAACTGTTCATGCTGTTCACGGAGCCCAGTCCTGCGTTCATGCTGGTGTTGGTCATGGGTGAATATACCTAGAATAACAACGTTTTTACACTTCATGACTGTAATATGATTTTACAACATTAACATGCCATGCACATATATAGGCCCTAACTGATTTGAGATGTTTGCCTATCCATTAATGTCAAGATTCTACTTCTATTTTGATGTGCATTGTTATATAATTATCGTACTGCTATACAATACAATTATTAATTCAAATAATAATTTAAAGTATAAAAACGAATGACACGGAAATTAGATTAAACTTTGTTTAAGAATGGCTGCAGAATGTTTATCACGAAATAACCTAAATACATACAACCTATAAGTTAGTGACTGATCTAGATATGTAACATAGTCTGCACATTGCATGGATTCATTTACATTTACATTTACATTTACATTTATGCATTTAGCAGACGGATTCAAATATGAATGCAAAAACAATGTATTCATTTTTTGCGTGTAGGATATCCTGTGTTGGGTCATAATTATTTAATTCAATTTTAGTTGTGCCAAGCATAGCCTACATGACTATATGATAACAAAGCAAAATAACTTATTATAGATAATAGCTGGGCCATAAGGTTACAGCCCATGGTAGCTAGAAATGTTTATAAAATCCTGTTCTGGCACTGGAAGGGCGGCAAATAAGTGTTCTGTGCCCATTGTCATGGCTGGCACAGTAACGACTTGGTAGGCCAACCGACGAGATCAGTGCTGCCCCCAAGCGAGTTCAACAGACCCATACTGTCAAATGGATCGCTTAAATGTGTTCAGATTCTATCTCTTTTTTTTCCCAAACGGACCTCTAAATTTGCTTTAAGCCAAAAAGAATAGGTCTGCATTGCTAAATTTAACATCTTTAATAATATCGATATAATTTATATTTTAAAAGTACCCTTTATAAACAGGCTGAATTAGTTATTATACAAGTCAAGAAAAACGTGTTGAAAGTTATCACTAACCTCCTGTGCGTCATTGTAATAGCTGCTCCAGTCGGGAGTTTCGTGACCTTCCATCTTCACAGTGCCCAACATTATGGTGGAAATCCGCAGATGGTCAACATGCAGTTCCCAGACCCAAGTTTTCAGAGAAATATGTGTCCCAGCTTATTGGTGCACTGTCACCAGCGGGATGTGGCTTGAAGGGGTTCGTCAAAGTGAGGAAATGTTGAATGCACGGTGACTTGAGAGCAGTGTTCGAAGATCTTCCCCCTAGCTGTTACGTAGAAAACGGCACATCCCACTTTCCCCAGTTCATTTGGGTAGCTGTGGTGACATCTACATGCGCTTTGCAATTGCTGTGTATTTTCTGCAAAGATGACAATGACGGATAACCTGGTAGTAATATGAGGTGCACATTGACCATACATTTTGATTTGGTAATCAAATCAAGCTGATTACTTTAATGATTAATTAACTAAAAGACTTATCTCACAATATGTCTGAAGGTTTTGTAAATAAAATGCAATTAGGTTATGGCCCAGTATTTAGGAACAATGCAGATTTTATTTTTATTTTTATAGAAATGTGAATGTGAAAAATGTGAATTTTACACGTAAAAGCGCTTGTGCTGCACCGCAGGTGAGTTACCCACAAATTATTTTCAGCTACCAGTTCTGAGACATAGGCCAAGTCTATAGACACTGTTTTAAATGTAAACAGTTGCATGAGGTGATACTTTAATCAAAATAAAATGAAAATAATGACATCATATGAGCATAAACGTTTTATATTATTCTAACTATATTAATTTGGGCCTTGGATTGCTGAACTAAATAGTCTGGCCATTACAGCTGATCTGCACTAATGCACTGTATACACTTACACACGCTGAGAGAGAGACTCCTCTCCCTAGTTGCTTGCTGTAGCTGACATGGATTTACAGTTACCCAACCTGTAAACCCGTTAATGAGCGAATGACATCGATAATTATCCACTTCCACGGGATTATCTCTCAGTGATCTCTAATACCGTTCAAGGGGACAAATCGATTTACTCCATGCGTGAAGCAAGGGAAATTAAGCGTAGTCGTGGGCCTGCTATTCGCTTAGCTACAAGGATGCGGGTAGACAAGTCTCCCACGGCCCTCCCCAAAAGCCTATATGGTTCAATTAAATGGGACCCCGACCAACCACTTCAACAGCATGAGTCCCATTCAAATATGTTGTAAATAGGCTACAGATCTGTTTGAATTTTTAAAATAATTTCAGTGCATTGCAATGCAGTGTTTTCATTGATTGAATTAGGCCTAGTTACACATACATTATTTAAAGAGTTTTTATATTTTTCTTGCGGTAGACCTCCAGTGTTATCCCATTCCCTGGAAAGCATTGACTGTGCCTGTGGGCCTATTCTGTGAAACATAACTTGATTGGACAGTAGCATCATTTGTTAGGTATACGTACACGTTTGTCATCAAAGTCAATGCAGTCCAAATGTAAAACATGGTTTAATGAACATGTGAGGTCGTGCAAGCCAGGCCTCACTATTGCTTTGCGTTGTGAACCTTACTCTCACGCGCAAGGTTACACTTTCAAGCTTTGCGCTTGTGTGCTGTTGTTGCTAGGAGATGCAAGCTGTTCACTAGAAGTTAGCTTATCCAGTAGTTTACCAAGTGAGGTGAATTTATCATCCAACTTTATAAATCACTAAGCTTACATTTCTTAACAGGTAAGGGGCAGTTTAACTTTTTACGCACTCAGAGAGTAGTTTAAACATTTTACGCATTCAGTCGTTTAAAACACCGTCGTCACAGCTGCGGTGTAAGACATGAACAATTAACTGTTAAGCTCCCGAAGAATGGAGAGGTCATTTTAACCTACGATATGGCTAATATTTGACTAAAGCGGTACAAGAACATCGTCTATAAGTGTGCTTGCATTCAGTAGTTGAAGTACCTTGTGTGTTTTTAATGTGGCCGTTTCAACAGATTACCTGAATAATATCAGGTAAAAATGCACGGTCCAGCACAAAGCTGCTCATAAAACAACTCAATTAGTGACAAATAGGCTACTTCATTCGGAAGAAGTCAGAGAAAACTACTTCCTTAAATATTTTTAAAAGCTTGTGATACATTCTGCATCTATGAGTGAACGTATTCTTTATTTCATTCATTCATTCATCGATTAATTCTTTCTTTCTGACTTTCTTACTTTCTTACAGCACACAAAAATAAAACGAATTAAAAAGTAATATGCCTAGTAGGAAGGGTATTTTGAAGCCTAGGGATGAGGCGAAGATAAAGCGAGAAGTAGAAGCACTTCTCATGAAGTCTAAGATGGAATACCAGCAAATGAAGACCAAGCAGTTGCAAGAAAACACCTGCCCTACTTTGCCATCAGACTGCTGTCAGTGGCAGGTATCCGCGGATGAGTTGCCTATGGTGTCTGAAGGTGAAAACCATTTCTTACGAACACCACAACAACCTGAGACTTTAACGTCACCTGGTTTAATGGAGTTCCGAGCTGATCTTCTGCAGTCTCCCCCATCCTCTGTTCTACCCCCTGATGAGCAGATGTCAGTCTCACACAGTCCAGAGAGCATGGTTCAGAGCTCTGCCGCATCTAGAACATCTAGAAACCCACCTGTGAGTGTTCCCAGCTCTGTTGCCTACAAGCCTGCCGTAGCTTCACTCGTCGGCACCACCAAAGCTATTTCAATGTCACAGAGGCCACCACCTCCACCAAAACCCCGATCAGAGAAGCCTCTGACGGGGCTCAGGGTGCATAGGCCACGCATCCACTCTGTGCAATCGCTGGTCCACAGAATCAGTGAAGCAAAAATTGACACACAACTGCACGGTCCTGTCCAGGGCAGTAGCCCCTCACTTAGGTATGACAGCTCTAGTGGGAGCAACAGCAGTGATGATTCAGGTTCTGATCAGTCAAACAGTAGCCAGAGCAAGGTGAGAAGGAAAAGAAGAAGGAGAACACGACCAGCACATGCACCAAAGTCGAACAACCCCCCCATGGGGCAGTGGACCAAAACACCCATCATCCTCCACAACGTGAAATCCGCTACAGAGCTTTTGGAAGAGGCCAGGAGTATTGCTGGCAGAGAGACTGAAAGCCAGGAGACTGAGGGCACGATGGCTGCAGCCAAAAGTTTGGTGAGGACTGGTCACCGGACGGTGGACGAAATCATAGCCTCCTTGCAGAATGGGACTGTGGCCTCTACTGCCTCTGATGATATGATCAAGGAGCTGATGAAACAGATACTTGGCGATGGCTACATTGCAGACAATGAGGTAAGCCCTCTGAATGAGATGTGATGGTACAGTTACAATAGTCCCCTTTCATTTAATGTAAAATATTTTTATTGTTTGTCCTGCCTGTAAACATTGGGCTGGAAATGTTTACCAGAAATTTCTCAAAAACCTATTCTGATGCAAATGTCCTGTGCACATCCTGGACACTTTTTTAAATAAAGGCCTATTTCATTATAGTTTTCACTATATTTTTGTTCTGTTTCCAATCCAGTTGCTGTGTTAAAGCCACCTACTGGGCGTCTTATAGTAGTGTTATAAGGAGGAGAGGGATAGTCTTCATATCACTAACTTTTATATGATCTCTTTAGTTTGTCTTTTTCCGCCACACAATGTGTCAGACCTTGAACCTGGACAAGTGGTTCACAAAATCCTTCCCCTATACAATTAATTATTATGACACTGCAAAAACAACACCCCCCCCCCCCCAAAAAAAAAAAGTATATATATATATATGTGCAGAGAACCCGTGGGAACCCGGGTCCTTGAAATCCTTGAAAGTTTGTGATTTTGAAAAAATAAGATCCAGGCCCTGGAAAGTTTTTGAAAATAGGCATAAAAGGACACTGTCCTTGAATATTTTTGGTGGTTTGGCAGTTTTGCATCCATTTTTCATGTGTCATTATTTTGCCACCACCAGTTGGGTGTTGTAGCCTACTTTCTACCACAGCCTAATGTCCATTTCAGATCAATATAAAAGTTTGACTAAAGTGAGTGCAATAACAAGTGAGCTTATAGTTGTGGAAGCCAGGCTAATTCAGCGGTAGCAGTAGGTAATGCCACCCTGTGTGGTCCTTGAATTTAAGAAAATTGGTCCTGGAAAGTCCTTGAAAAGTCCTTGAATTTGATGTTAACCAAGGTGTGGGAACCCTGTATGTGTGTGTATAATATATATATATTGTATAATATGTATATATATATGTATATATTATATAATATATAACATTGTATAGTAGTTGTTTTCGAACGCAGAGTACACAACATTGTATAGTAGTTGGTTTTGCAGCCATCCAAGCTGATGATCCTGGTTCCCTTCTTGCCCCTTTTCTTCATATAGTATGATGGTAGAAGCATGTGCAACTTCTACTGGCTTTAAAGATGCATAAGAGTGAAGTCATTGGGCTTTGTACAACATAGAGGGAGAATTAGCAATGTGAAATTAGGCAGTATAAAGGAGGAGGTAGGGGGATCCCCTTCACACCCCACTTACATCCAATTATTAAATATAGAGAATGATAAGATCAGAGAATGATTAGATATAGCGAGTGGATCTGAATTGCTAGAATGGAGCTGCATGTGTGAAAAATGTTTGTTCCTTCAGACAAATGAGTCTTGATGATAAGGACAAGGATAAAGATGATGATGATGATTATGTCGATGACAACCAAAGGGAAAGGTTTATTTTTGGTATAATTTAGTGTCATATGTGTAGCAGTATACCAGTTCAGATGGCATGGCTGTTGGGAGGATGGGGGACCTTTGGAGAACGCCACAGGTGTACTGTGCATTAGATTAAACATTTCTCACGGAAGTGTAGCCTACTCTTTGCATGTCCAAAGATTATTGTCAAATTCAATTAGGATACTTTGATATTGCAATGTGCAATGCGCAATGTGATGTGGCTCAGTGTTTTAGCAGAACTTGGCCAGACATGTTTTACCTTAATAGAATATATTTTTTTCTAAAATGTTATGTAACTAAGATATCTACTGCTAAGAGCAATTGAAATGTTGACTTTTTATGCAATTGTCTCAATTCTCATCCAGAAACCTGGAGATTTAAAAGGATGGATTTCATCATGTTCAATTTGTAACATACTGTACTGCATATAAAGTAAAGACACGTTCAAGTATTTTTTTCTGAACTTAAATATAAAATGCATTACTCGGCAGTTTGTAGCAGTACATTTCCTCGCAGAAGCATTTGTTGTGACTGACCTTTTTTAATTTGCATTTTGCATGCAGATGCCTTTTCTTAAAAGTTGAACTATACTTGCAGGAAGAATCATCATCATATGAAGCTAATGAAGAAGGAGGAAAGAGCAGCATACCTGCACCTCCTGAACCTCCTTCTGAGCCATTGGTATGATCTTATCGCGCTGTATCTGAGGGCCTTCAGTATCTGTATGAAAATGGGTGCAGTGTTGCTCCTTTTCACAGCTCCTTATCGTACTCACTTAAGCTGTTCAAGCTGAGATGGCTTACAAGTGTCATAAATACCTCGACTGGAGAACAGGACTGTTCTCATGGCTTTGTTAACATTCTAGTGGAGCTGGGACAAAGGGCTTCCAGCTGGGCCTGGAATGTGTCGCTGTGGAGGGTTTAGCACAATGACAAATTACTTTATAGTACCTGATGTGGATGATGGAGAGCCTTGAAATCATTTTTGCCTCATCTCTCAATTCCTAGCACCTGCAATAGCATAGGGTAGCTATAAGGATGCTATATAATAATAACAACAGTGTTATTTGGCTAAATAGGATGTTGTTGCATGTTTGTCCATTACTGGGTATTATATTTCCATCATAGGGTTCCCAGGGGAAGCATAGCCCTAGTTCACCACTCATGGTCCATGGGCCAGTCCAGAGGAGTCCCACTAGAGCACACACCTCACCTCTTCTCGGGCCCAAGGGAGTCTTTAAGATGGATGACACTCCTGAAACCCCCAATCTGGAACACACAGAGGCAAGTGCATCTATTGGAATACTAGAACTACATAATAAGAATAGTGATGCTGTACAAAGACAAAGGGGATGTGTCAGCAGCCAAAGTGATTATTAAATTAACAAAATGGAAAAACATTTTTTTTTCTGCCCATAGAGCTGTCATTTACACTTCAAATGTAAATCTTGGTTTAAGAAATCTAGACATTCTAGCAGTAGCAAAGGTTTTACTATGCATCTAGAAATGAATTATAGTGTCTCAGCAGTTGTCCAACCAAGTTTTATAGGACCAATCATAATGTGGAGAGCCGCTATAAGTCTAAAAATCTAGATGTATCCTGGTGGTAGTTTATCAGGGAGCCAGTTTGAAAGACATCGCTGGCTATTAGTTATAGGCCGACTTAGGCAGATTTTGATGTCATAGTCTAACATGGAAGGCCAGGCCTCAAATCCAGTTAAGACAAGGCTCCATTTATCCACACTACGTCACTTTTCATTTTTGTAAATACATATTTGGGTTAAAAATATGCCCACAGAGGTGTACACAAAGTGCCACCTGCAAACCTGTTCCATTTCTGTTACTGTTAAAAAGGGTGTCTCCATGGGCAGACTGGAAGCTGAAGGAGTGACTTTTCCACTGATAAAGAGGTCTCCAAGGGTTCCATTGTTCCCCAGCAACATCCAGGGTCTGGCTCATCTGGCGACCTGGGCTCCTAAAACAGAGTGAGTGAGAATCTCTGTCTTACCCTATGATCACACAGGCGACAAAAACACAGCGACAAGGCGATTTAATCACTTCTGGCCTTGTGGACGTTCCGTGGTGTGCCTGTTCCTACTTCAGTAGCGATAGTGAGCTGCTAGCAATCAACGTTAAAAATAAATATCCAGTCATAACAATGAAGTTTTCTGGTTTAGTGATGTTTATCAGGACAAATCATGGAAAATGACTTGAAAAATATAAAAACTCCTAAAATATATCCATAATCCTGCCTCTCTTCAAAGTTGTCCGCCATGTTGAAATCACTTATAAACTTACTTATTATAAAGAATTGCCCGGTATTTGTCGCCCAATATTCATCGAAAATGAGTGGTAGCGTGTCGCCTTGTTGCCGTGTTTTTGTTGGCCATGTGACCGTAGCATACAATTAGAGGTTACAGGTATACAATTGGACTGTGGACCGGTGTAATCTAAACCCAGGAAATTTCTTTCCGAACGGTTTTCCTGTGTGGAATGGGCCCCACTAAGTAGAAATAGTGACATGACAGGTGGTGTGCGAGAAACAGGAGGAATTTAATGTGAATGAATGATTTCTTCATTGATGATAAAGATTATATTCTCAAAACACATTACCACACATACAGGAAAACACCAAATCCAGAGGGCAGAAAACAAAAAGTTGTTATGTCTGGTGATAAGGTACTGGTCATAGTTTAAAATAGCGTGAGCGTATGCAATTTTAATATACATTATTTATTTATATACTGCACCTGTTATGTTCTTTGATATCCTTCAAACTTGTTATTGTGTGCCCCATTGTTTTTTATGTTTCCAATACTAGCTGTAAAAACATGTTGTCTGTTGCACAGACTATTTCATAATAGTACAGTCAAGGCACTGAAAGATTTTGACTCATGTTGTACCAGGACAGTCTGTATCGTTTACATCACTGTTTGCTTAAGCACCCCCCTTGTGTCGCCTTACCTGAGTCAAACCACTCACCTCTTTTAGTGATCCATTTAACTGGCTATCACTGGACCCCCTTCTATCTATCTATCTATCTATCTGTCCAGCTATCTATCTATTTGTTTGTCTATCTATCTATCTATCTATCTATCTGTCTATCTATCTATCTATCTGTCTGTCTGTCTATCTATCTACCTATTGATCTGTCTGTCTGACTGTCTGTCTGTCTGCTGTTGCTGTTTCTGTATTGTGCTACCTGCCTTAGTGTTACAGGTGAGCTGTCTGCAGGCCTTAGGCCTCTAGGCTCTGCGTCTAGGATCAGCGTCCTGTCCCCGCCTTGTGTTCAAGAGCCTCAGTGACACATGACGAGTAATTCCCCTCACCCCACCCTTCCTCTGTCACGTTGTCCTCCGTGGGCGGCCATCGGCCTGTCTGGAGCCAGCACGCCCACGCAGCTCCTCCCGCTCCTTCCTCCTCCTTCTCTTCCTATTGCGCGTAATTCTCTCAGCCTGCATGGCTCACTTGTCAAAGGCGCAGATTTACCGCCTGTGACGCCGCTGGACTCCCGCCACTCTCAACCGCTCTGCCACTCCTTCTCTCACCCGTCTTTAGCTGCACATCTTTATTGTCTTTCCCTCCCTCCCTCTCTCTCTCTCTCTCTCTCTCTCTCTCTCTCTCTCTCTTTCACTCTCTCATTCTCAGTTTTCCTATCTCTCTTCCTCTTGTCTCTCAGCCTTGTCTCGAAACACAAGTGCTTTTTAATTAGTAGCTCTGCAGTGCGGCCGGGGTCACTGACAGTGCTCTCTAGGACACGGTCGAGGGGTTTCCGAAGCCCCTGCCGGTCAACTCCGGGTAGATGGATCGAGGGAGCAGGGTGGGGTGCATGGCGCTCCCCTCTTAGCTTGGCTAGGGAGGAATGTGCCTCCTTTACAGAGGCGGCGGAGCAGACGACTTTGGGGTGACCTTCCAGGTCTGTCGCCGGTTTTATCTGTGCCTAGAGTGAGGTGATAAATCTGTGGGCTGACAGGCCGTGATGAACGGAGCAGCCGCCATAAATCGCTCCTGTCAGACCTGGAGCGTGACGCAGAGGTGCAGCGAGAAGTGAGAAGGAGAAAGAATGACTTAGAGTGAGTAAGAGAGAGAGAGAGAGAGAGAGAGAGAGAGACAGAGAGAGAATGAGAGAAAGAGAGAATTTCTGGAGAGAGAGAAAGAGAAAGAGAGAATTAGAGAGAGAGAGGCCGACAGACAGGAGTCAGTCATAGAGAGAGAGAGAGAGAGTGTGAGTATATGGTGTGTGTGTGTGTGTGTGTGTGTATGTGTACACACGTGTGTGTGTGTGTATGTGTGTGTGTGTGTGTGAGAGAGAGAGAGAGAGTGTGTGTGTGTGTGTGTGAGGGAGAAAAAGAGAGAGAGAGAGTGTGTGTGTGTATGTGAGAGAGTGTGTGTGTGTGAGGGAGAAAAAGAGAGACTTTTCCATTTCCAGCTGACTGTCTGCTGTGAGCCATGGCATGCAGGCCACACACAGAGCTAATGCCTGTCATTCTCTTTCATCTCCCATTCTTTTCTCTCTCTCTCTCTCTCTCTCTCTCTCTCTGTCTCTCTTATTCATCCCATTCTCCCCTCTTTCTCTCTCTCCCTCTCTCTCTCCCACCTCTCTCCTCTCCTGGCCTGTTATATCTTCTTCTCTTTATTTTTTTGGCTGTGTCTCGCCGGTTCAAAGAGCAGTGCGAAGTTATGGCAGAGCGGACCAGAGCAAATAAACCTGCGGCTCTTCTGCGAAACCTCTGAGGGATTCTCTCCTCTGATACAAAAACACCCATGACCTCAATCACGCTACTGGTCCAAACACACAGATGTCATTTTGCTATTATGACTCCTGTGTTTTCTCATGTGCACATTTCAATATGGCTGCATATTGACTTCATATGTTCTGTTCTCTGTGTGTCCTCAACTTCTTGTTTGTATTACTGTAAATCAAATTAAATCAAGTGTACGCTAGATTTTATGACGTTTGCCTGATTGCATTTTATTAACTTGTGTGTATATATCAGTGTGAGTGTTTTTGACTAATGTTTTTCATAACAACACATTAGACCATAGCTAATCTGTTTGTTCTGCCAGTGGAGGAACGTAAGAAAGGCTGAATATAGTTATGTTTCTCAAACCGCATGTTTCTCATAACGTATTTAATTATGTTATAAAGGCCTCAAATCACAGTAGACCAAGTATGTATAGATCCTAGCTTATCTTCTAAAGTATGTCATTTGGTGCAAGACAGGACCTGGCAATAGCTGTAAAGAATCTCAGTGCCGTTTATGCACATCTCTGTTTTGTCAAAGCATGGAAGAGTATAAGACCATCCACCACCTGTGCACGACTCCAGCCAGCCAGGTCCTACCTGTGGAGCTGCAACTTGTTTCCAGATTGTGCCACACCTCCAGCCGTCTCTGTGCAGTACCTCAGACTCTCCAGCAGAGGGCAGCCTTAGACCCAAGCTCAGTCGCTCAGTCGGACCCTCACAGGTGGAAACAAACTGGCTGTCAGTCAGTTGCAGGATTCTGTATTTTCATTGTGTGTCACTGCATGTAAAGGTAGTTTTAGGGTGTCTGTGTCTTGGGAGCGTTCTCTTTTGTATTCTTTTAGAATTCTGCTTAAATGGATTTTTTAGGGACGCAGTATATTTGAGGATACGTAGGTTCTGTAAATAATTTCTGTTTAATAACAAATAGTCTGGGATAAATATTCCTATTGGATAATCAGATTGATGCTTATAATTCAGGATTGTGAGTGAAGGTGTTCCAGTCGAGGCTATCCCAGACACGGACCAGGAGGACTGTGTGCATCACCTGTCGCCAGAGAACTTACTGGCTTTGGAAGACTGGAAGCGCATCGCTGAATATTACATAGAGAAGCCCCGCATCCTGATGCATGGGCGGGCTGTAAGTGTACAAACACAAACATAGGCACACAAACACACACATATGCACACAAACACAAATACACAGTCCAGTTTTTGCTAATAAGAAAGTGACCACTAGATGGCAGCAGAAATATATGCATTTAGTCCCCTCTACTCACTGGTGTGTTGTCAAGGAACAATCTGAATCTGCATGCATTAGAGTAAGATTTCATCCATTTCCACAGAACCTCCTGGGGCTGAAACAAGCGCCTTTGCTGGAAGGAGTTGAGTCTCTTCCACAGGTTTACCTCATCCATGTCTTCTTTCACAGACCCCCCTGTGCGAGCGGGAGATGAAGATGTTCTGGAACCCGGCTCCCCCCAAGTTCAGCTGCGCACCCAACTTCTTGAAGGACAAGCTCTTTCCTAAGTACCAGGTGGTGTAGCAACCCGTAGCGCCGAGACCCACGACGCATTGCTCCACTCTACTCGAGCAGATGGATGCGTGCTCTAACGCCCCCATCACCCATCACTACTACCATCATTAAGCCACACAAACACACACACTGACACAGACGTGCATGTACACTACGCACACACACACACACACACACACACACACACACCCACACACACATACGCCCGCAGACACAAACATTGTTTGCTAGAATGGCTGACAGAAGCACTGGCAGCGAATACAAAGCCATCTACCACCATCTGTGCTCTTCTGTTTTGGTCTGCAGACAGGGTGGGCTCAGGTCTATTACAGTATTTCACTGTCGGCACATGCGCTGTCAGTTGTCGAAGCTACTTCACATGCATTGCCCATTTTGTTGTTGTTGAGACAGCAATACATTAATTAGATTCAGCTTTACTGTCGTTACATTACACATGTATAAATACAAGGTACTGAAATGCAGTATATGGGGTAACGACATGCAGTTAGGAATAGCTTAGGGATTGTAAAAAAGAAAAATAGAATTGTATTGTTCAGTATCAGACTATCGGACTAATGAACAGTGATTGTGTTTTCCAGTGCTGGGTAGTGGTGCAGTGGGCATGACCTGTCTCAGTTCAGCCCTTTAGCTCTCACTAATGAGGCTGTGAGTGAATGAACCCAGAGTAGAGCACAGACACAGTAATTTATGCCTTATTTCAGGCTGTGTTGTAGTCATGAAATATATCAGTATGTTATTTACGTTTTCTGTTTTGAATGTGTCTGTGTTAGTAGCACATTCTTTTCCTTTTGTCTTTTTTTCCCTACAAGTATTGATTTTTCAGAGTGCATGACAATTACCAAGTTCAAAACAAAAGCTTAATTAGAACGTATGTGTGGATGTTTGTATGTATGTATGTGCACATACCTGTGTGTGTGTGTGTGTGTGTGTGTGTGCATGTGCGTGTGCGTGTGTGTGTGTGTGTGTGTGTGCTCTCAGGAAAACCGGTCACTGTGTGGTGATGAGTTTCTGTGTGAGCTGGAGGAGTCGGCGGAGGCTCCTTCAGACGTTTTTCCCTCTGTGGAGCAGCACAACCCTGCTGTGGTCAGTCATCCACCCAAGTCCAGCTAAACCAGCCACGCTCACACATTCAAATTACCACAAGTCATTTCAAACTTATTTCTGTTGCACCCAAAATTGAGTAATGGCCTGGTCAGACTACACGATTTCAGCCCGATTTTCCCCCGAATTTGTTGTGTACGACAATCATATCCAATTCCAAATGCTCGGGCACGACACCGAACGTGAGTGAGTCGAGTAATGTGACATACTTCACGACGATTTGTTATCTGCGACACCCCGACGAAAAGACTAACTTGTCAGACTTTTGTCGGGGATCGTATGACGTTTTATTTGTGACCTAGTCAAGATTCTAGAGGATTACAACAGCTCCTGTGTTAAAGTTTACTTCTAATTTGTTGACACCGGTGCTATGACGACATGCGACGGGAGCAATACATTCGATGAAGTCTTGTAATGTGGCCAGTCTGTCGACCAAGATGCAGAACGGTTTATATGGTTCTGAAGTCGTATAGTGTGTCATGGTAAATCGTGAACGACAATCGCAAAAGACAAAAAAATTGTGTAGTCTAACCAGGCCATAAGAGAGAGTCATGCAGTCTTTGCAAGAAGTCTTCTTGTATTCTGTGTAAATGTCCATAAAAGATCTAGTAATATTAGCCAGTTAAATGGGCACTTTATTTGTTTGTTTGTTTTTTTAAGGGTGCAATGTAATATGAAATTATACTACATAATCCTTATATAATATTTGATTTTGAACAAAAATACTGTGTACACAATCCCTTTCCCTCCCCCCCCCCCCCCCTCTCTCTCTCTCTCTCACTCTCACAAACACACACATACAGGAAAATGTGCTGTGCCAAAAATCAAACTCAATGGTGGAACTTCGGCCAGAGGAATCACTGCAACCAGAGAGGAAAACTCAGGTCAGTGCAGTGTAGGAAACGATGCATCTTAGCCATCAAACAAGGCTTTAGTGGTACTGCCAACATTTACTGTTTTCTCAGTGAATCAGGCATTAAAGATGTCTGTCAAATATCCATTAGTCTGTTAGACAATGTCCTTAGACTCATCTATTGTCATCTAAAAAAAAAAAAAAAGATTTATTGACAGCCGAGTTGAGCATTTCTGCTCCCCCCTAATTGCATTCGCAGTCGCTCATCTTTGTTTGTTGTGGTTGCGTAATCCCCTCACTCTGTTTTGGTTTTGACTGTGTTGCATTAACCTTGTGACACATTTCATATTTACTTCGGCCCATTTGCCATTAAGCTCAAACAGCTTCATTACTAATCTTTTTTTCCGGACAATCAGTCATTTCTTTTTGCATCTAAATTGCTTTTGCAAGTTAAATATAAAGGGAAAAAAGAGTCTGTTCTTTGTTTCTGCTATATTATGGTGTGAAAACATCAAGGCATCCACATCCAAGGTCTACCTCATGAGACATTTGCAGTGTTATGTTTTCATAAAGCCATGTTTACTGATTATGTATGATACAAAACAATGGTCAAGATCAAAATTTTGATGAATGAACTTGATGAACTATTTCTCAGTTCTATTTCATCGTAAACTATTAGAAAACCTCTAACAGCCCTAACATGCTTAACTCAAGCTTAATTTGAATTAGCTGCACTGATCTTTTCTTAGTTAGCGCTAATTTTACCCTTGATCTGAATAACAGCATGAGCCAAAAGCATTTATGTGAAAATGAACGGAACGCGTTTTTGTTTCCTGTCCTTGTGCTTAGCTAAAGCGGTCCCGCTCAGCCCCACTCCCAAACACCGGCACTGAGGTCCCGACCGGCCACAGGATCAGGACCGACTTCAGCTCCTTCACTGCTGAGCTGGAGGAGATGCGCCAACGCAGACAGGCCCAGGCCACCAGAGAGGCCCGGCTGGCGCAGCAGCAGCAGCAGGCTAACGATCCTCCCGCAGCCCAGCAGCAGCAGCAGGACGGGAATCCTTCTCCAGGCCACCATCCGGCTGGAGCCCCCCAGGCCCAGGACCAGGCTCCGGAGCAGAAGGAAGACTCTCCGAGGTCTGACACGGACCCGGAGAGGCTGTGCTCGGCCTCCCAAACGTCCCAAACCCAACGGCAGACCCAGCACCGCCGGCGCAGCACGCGGTGCAAGTTGGTGCTGGACAGCAAGCGTGGCAAGTGGGGCAGGGTGGGCAAGGTGATGAAGAAGCTGAAACCCACCAAGTTGGCGGAGATCATGTGCATGCTAAAGGAGAAGAGTTGCACATTGCTCAGGTGGGAGCCGCAGTTACACTTATTTACACAGTATGTATTCAAAATGGATGGATAAAGCTATCTATAGAAATAGATATATTTATGTAAAAAGTGATCACCACTCTATAATTCTACATGTAATCATTGCTACTGTAGGTTTGTTGTTTACGGTTTACTGTTTTTTCACAGTATTGTGTCTGGATCATTAGCTGTTAAAACTACCAACGAAGGATTGACATAATAGTGTGTTATTTTTCACATGTGTGTGTGTGTCTGTATTTGTGTGTGTGTGGTGGATTTTGCGTTCAGACTGGTTAATTCTTGCAGGTATCAGGAGTTTGCCTTTCACTCTTTTCCTGTAATGAGCAGCAAGACATGTAATGTTATTAACTATTAAAAGAGCGATGTGAACATTCATTAGACTAGAGAAATGGTCAGAATATTAAGACTTTGAAAAAGCAATCCTGACCAAATCTAATTGCCTTCTAACTCTGCCAAACAGCTTTCTCCATTAATAACACGCATTAAATCCACTTAGTGCGCTTTGGAACAGAATGCAGGCTGAAAATAGACCAATGAAAATACAGGAGAAATGAAAAGAGTATGTTGTATGTAAAAAAAAAAAAAGAATAGTCTGAGAGATGGGCAAAGATAGTGCCCCAGGCAGTGCGAAAAAGCTGCTCTTTACTGTGTTTCCAGTTCTCCTGGGAGACCAACATGTTTATTAGTCATTATATTGCCGACACAAGTGCTTTAAGCATGCCGGCTGATGGCTACATCTGTTCTCCTGTCAGTTTGACCATTTGGCACATTTTGTAAAAATCTGTGCTATAAATAAACGCCATGGCTGCCATTAGTCTCCAGCTCTCCAGCTCTCTCTCTGTGTGCTGTTTCCAACCACCCGAGTAGCTCTGGTCTCATCGGCGATAGAATGGTGTCATGTTTGTACGATGGATGATGCTTATTTTTGTCTTCGCAAGTATTTTGATCACATTTTAACAAACACGTTTTTTGAGCCATTGAATCCTCAAAGAAGGATTGTTGTTGCAGCAGGCAAAGCTCTTATCTGTAGGCCTCAGTAGATGCAGCAGGCAAAGCTCTTATCTGCATTTAAATACTCTTTTCCTCTGAGTGTTTGTGTGTGGTTTCATTAGAGGGAGCTGACATATTGAATATGTGTATGAATGTGTCTTTGTCAAGCAGGACACAGTCTGCCTGCCACCTGAACAAGAGGGCTTCAGCCTTTGGGCAATGTGGTAGCCTCCCACGCTGGTCTAGCTTGCCAGCCAAGCTGGACTTCCAGAGCTTTGCAGCCAAGCGCGGGGGCATTGCTCCTGACGTGGTGGAGCGCGAGTGGGTGCGGGACATCTGGGACGCCTGGTTCGACGAGGTCTTCCCGCCACTGGAGGAGAGCGACAGGCACAGCACGGCTGTCAGCCACGACCAGATGGAAAGCCCCGAGGAGGAAACCAGGGAGATGGAGAAGGTGGACCTTTCCAGAACGCTCGCCGACGGGGACACTGTGGCCAACCTCCAGGCCAAGATGGAGGCCCTGAATGAGACTATGGCCCGGCAGACAACAGTCAGTGCTTTTGACATATGCCGCCGTGGGGGGCTTTACAAGAAGCTAGGCCTCCTCACCCAGGCCATGGAAGACCTCGACAAGGTGAACACAGCTCTTTGTCTTCATATGTCCCTGTATCCCTGACCCCTGAAAGTAAACCTAAGAACTACTTCAAAAATAAAGTGAATTATAACAGTTTTCAGAAATAACTCACTGAATCGTTCCAAAGACTTCTTAGACGTCTCAGGCCAAAGGGGCTTATCATCGCAAAGCAGACATAGCCAAGGGCTTTGGTTTCGGTTTGTTTTATTATGAAGCCATTTGGCTGTGCTGATGCATGGCTGGACATTGCTACTGTCTGTCTCTTTGAAAGGCCATATCCCTGGAGCCTGGCTTACTGGACGCGTACTGGCACAGACACAGCATATATCTGCTCAAAAATGACCACAGCAGCGCCCTGGAGGATCTTAACTTTATCATCAAGCACAATAAGAAGCATGCTGGTATGTCAATGAACAGACATGTGTATGTATTGATAAGAATGGCCAATAGAGAATTTGGTTACATTTAGGTGTGGAGTGGGGGGTGAGAGGATTAAAATCAGTTAACTGAGTCATAATTGTTCTGTGGTATAAATGAATTTCCCAGGTGCTTTTCGGTCCCGAGCGGAAATCTACCGGGCCAGAGGGCAAGCCAATCTGGCCATCATCAACTACACCCAGGCCATCAGATGCAGGCCATCAGATGATGAGAGCCACTTCAGAAGGGCTCAGATGTACATGCAGACGAATGAGATACTGCTGGCCATGGAGGACTATGCTAAGGTACAGACACACACACAAATATACAAGGACATGTGCAAGCCCACAGATAGAGAAATGTCAAGACATTCCCTTCGCACAGGCGTAATGCCGATTGCCAGTAATTTAGGTGATTTGTATCTAAATTGAAAAGCACTTTTCGTAATTATGTTTTTTGGTTAATGGTGGGACTCCATGGATGACTTTTGTTTTGAGTGCTACTGTAAATGTTGCTGTTTGTTGTTGCCTATTATCTTTTCACCCCTTCATGCCTCACTTCACCCCTCACATTCTCCACTAATGTTTTCTGTTTTACATCACACCTTTAAAAATGAGTTGTTTTTTTCCACAAATCTTTTCTCTTTTACATGCCACCTTGTAATATATATTTTTTTTCACTAATGTATTCTGTTTTACATCCAAACTTTTAAAATACTAGTTTTGCCACATATTTTTTATATCAGTTCCCCTTTTGTGAACTTGTAGGTACACATCATAAACCCCAAAAGGAAAGACGCTCTGATGATCCACGGGAAGCACTACTTCCAGAACTCCAACTGGCTTGTGGCGCTCATGGACTTCACCGCCGTGTTGAAGCAGGAGCCAGGCCTTGCTGAGGCCAGGTGGGCATCCAGGAACTCAAGGGCACCGGCTCCTGGTGCCAACAGCACTCAAGGCCTGGGCACCTGGGCAGCACTGACAAAAGCTACTGAGGCTGAAGGCTGAGTTTGTGTTGCTGCAACTATATTATAAATATTCCTGCAGAAGACACATGTATAATGCATGCCATTGTATGCTAGAAAACTGAGCTCAGAACATTGACCTTCTCAACACAGACTGTTCAATCTTTTAATCACTCTTCCCATTCTTTTCTTTTTCTCTTGTCTCTCTCCTCACACTCTCTGTGTGTGTGTCACATCTGGCCCATGTTATGTAACCCCTTTGCAAACACTTTATTTGTCACTGCCTCACATAGTTCCTTTTGCGCGGCAGGACCTACCGGGGACAGATCTATGCCAAGCTGGGCCAGTTCTACAATGCCGTGGAAGACTTGTCACTGGCTGTACACCTGAACCCCAACGACTGGCTGGCGTTCTACCACCGTGGCTGCCTGTTGCGGAAGAGGCAGCCCGAGACTGCTCTTCGAGACCTAAGCATATCTGGTACTGTAATGCAGCCATAGACTGTATATAATAACGAATGCAGCCAGCACAATCAGACAGATAGATACAGGCCACACAAAGGACACTGCAATCATGTTTGGTGTGGGTCACAGATGACACTATATTGTCAAGGTTGTTATGGTGTGCTGAAATGAAAGCATGGCATATACAGTATGTGTCTGTGTGTGTGTTTGTGTGTGTGTGAGTATGTGTGTGTGTGTATTTACTTATATATATGAAGAGTTCAGATGCAAAAGCCTCTAAATTTTCAGAAATATTCAAAAAGGAGGTTTAGTAATCAGTATAAAACTGCAATTTATTTTTATTTTTATTCAATTCTTTTTATTATGTAAAAACAAATCAGATTGGATTTGGACTGAATAGATAGTTCGTCAAAATTTTAAAAAATTATTTCTGTAAATTAATTGAAATGGCTTTTAGAGGCTTTTGCATCTGAACTCATATATATATATGTGTGTGTGTGTGTGTGTGTGTGTGTAAATATATGTGTACATGTATGTATAGTTCAACATAATGAATGAATAGGAAATATGTGCTTGTGGCGTGTTGCTGTTTGTTATCTGTGTTTGTGTGACATGCCTGACATGACATAGCTTCTCATTGCCCTGCCAGCGTGGCTGCATTTGGATAGATTTTATCTCTGCTAAAAATTGAGTTTGTGGAATTGCAATGACATCGGCATCCTCCCTGTTGTGTTAGATGTCAGTTGCTAGATGATGCTAGATGTCAGTTAAATTGAAAAGGTCCATTTCAGGACTCAATATGTTCAAATATATTAGTTTGAATGGTGTAACTTGGCAGTCTGTAAATAAAGTGTAAATATAGAAGGGAAGGAGAACAGGATTTTTTCTCTCCTTTAGGTTTGACCCCTTACATGACATGACAAAACAAACAAATCAAATTGTACAAACCTAAGTAATATGGTTTGTGTCCATAGAGAGTTGTCAGGAAGGCTGTTGATTTCAAGTTGCCATGCTATAACATACTAAATCCGTCAGCTTTGAATAACTGAATAGTCACATTTTGCCTTGACTGAAACGTTTAATATTTTGTAGCAGTTTAGTCTAGTCTTTGTCATGAGGTGGACTAAGCCTCTGCAGTTTGATGCAAGAGCCATCTTTATTTGCTTATTAATGACCTGCAAGATCCTGTGTTTAAACCCTTTTTGCCCAGTGATTTGCCCTTTACTATTGTGAGAGTGAGACATGATTGTGTCTGTGATGGAAAAACACAAATGGCACGTCTTGTCTTGGATGAGAGTAACAGTCACGCAGGCATACAGGCACCATATGTGCACCCTCTCAAATCCATACACTCATTCACCTGCACTTACACTGCAGTAAGTGCATTCAGGCAAAAACATGCAATATGCATTAAACACGCAACCACAACACTACGCCCATGAATAGAAAATCATGAATATGGACAACATGCTGAAGTACAGCACATACATAGCTAAGCCAAACACACACACACACACAGACACACACACACAGACACAAAAACCATAACCACCCCAGAGCCAATTTCAGTCTCCAGGTCCTCTAAGCAGTGCCTGTTCAGTGGCCCTGAGATTTGTGTCATTTGTATGCTCCGCCATGAGTCCCCTCAACAGCTCTCCACCAGGTCTACTTCACCTTCACCCTCCTTTCTCATCCGTCTCTATTCGGAATGACAGGGCTTTGAGAATTCCCAGGAACGCCCCACCTTGCCACACAGAAAGCCTTGCATGTAGCTTGTGCTCGAGGCTGCATGTATGTGATCATCAAAAAAGGAATCTTGTTATTAGATTAGTCCTTGAAGCGAGTGTTTGTTGTAATGGCCTCCCCTTGTCTTTGATCTGTCCAAATGAATGTATCTACGAGGGGCACATCAGAGAGACTCCCAATGTGTACTCAGTTGGCAGATTTTTCCAGAAGCCCTTTAAAAAAAAAAAAACCTTTTTGCTGCTTATTTTTTATGAACTCAAAGTTTAATTGGGGAGTGAACAGCTTAGAACATCATATACATGCCTGAAAGTGTTTGACCATGAGAAATGTAAAGCTTAAAGAGGGGCTAAGTAACG
>JAGFZM010002203.1:158811-175446 GCA_017657215.1 Limnothrissa miodon
ACGAAAAGGGAAAGCACGTCATTTACTGCATAACACATTTTACCGTATAATGACCATCCTTGATGAGATTAGATTAGATTCAGTTATTCACTCCATATTGCATATTTTGCTCTTTGCACTTCTGATTAGATGTTAAACTGCATTTTGTTACTCTATATACATGTGTAATGACAATCAAGTTGAATCGAATCGAATGTAATCTAAAACACATTAGTCTGATGCAGTTCTTTTTTTTTTAATGGCGGTCCGGCAGTTCTATAGCCGTTGCCCATGTGAACCAGGGACTGATCTATATGCTGAAAATGGACCAGCACCTTGAGGCCATCCTGATGTTCACCAACGCACTAAAAGCAGACCCCACCTACACCAGAGCTTACATATGCCGCGCCAAAGCATTCCACATTGTAAGTGCACCAAGCACTGACATTTACAGCCATAGAAGGAAACCTAATATAATTTTTTTTTTAAATAACTCAGGACATACACAAAAAGGAGAGTGCAAAAAAGAGGTGTGGCTGATTTGAGATTGTTGATTCTGTATGAACAGGTGGGCAATTTGAAGAGGGCACTGCAGGACCTGACGTGTGCCACACACCTGACACCAGATGCCCAGCAGCTCTACATACTCAGGTAATACAGCATCATCGGTGCCCCAGAAACCTTTATTCAACCTTTATTGCTGTTAGACAATAATTCATTGTCACTCAACACCAGTACAAGTACCAGAGCAAGTGAAATAGCTGGTACTTGCTACAAAAGTGAATTTCTGCCATGGTTATACCTATCATGTGCTTTCAATTCTTGAGGTTTCTCCTTGAGATTGTGAAATGGTGTGATTACGGTGTGTTTCCACAGGGGCCAGTATTTGTGCGACATGGGATTATTCAGCCTGGCCACCCGCTGCATTCAGTATGCAGCTGAGATGAACCAAGGTCAGATATGTGCTGCGTGATCCATCCTATCCCTTATGTAACAGTGATACTGCAAAATCTCTAGCACTGATGAAACTGGAGTTGGAATATTTGTATTTAAGCTAATATTGGGTCTCTGTACAATACAAACTTATGTTCCATACTGTACTTTTTTAAAGTACATTAACCTTTGTCTATGTGTCTATATGTTTATATGCATGAATCATCAAACTTCAAAAAAGGATTAGTTAGCGGCATCTGCTAGTGTCTGAAGCATGTTAAAGAGGGGCTAAGCAACGTTCTGTTTTTCTCTCTCACGAGCTCCCTCTAAAGACCGCTGTATTGCATTGTATTGCACTGCGTTCTATTGGAGGCGGTCCGTGCTGCTGAACATTGCAAGTGCTGTATCTACCGCTATAGGCCACATTGGTGCGTTGTACACCGTTTGTTCGCTGTGTAATGACTCATTTTAGCATCATAAACAGTATGAAACGGATTAATTAAATGAAAAATGTTGCATAGTGGGCCTTTAATCTGCTGTGATGAGCATCAGGTATTTATGTATGATTGAACGGCCTTTAATGCAGTCTCACCTTGTCAACCCCCCCGTAGCCCTGGGCTCGTCCCCACTGCAGCAGGCGGCCGTGCAGTCTTTCCTGGGCAACAACGACAAGGCCATGGCCTGCCTAACACACGCTGTGGGAGAGAGCCGTCTGCCTGTTATCGTCCTCCTGGGAAAGACCCAGATGAGAGCCGGGATGTTTCCAGTGAGTTTCCGGTCTGGACCCAGACACAAAGTCTACTAAAGCACAGCATGATAGCCCTCCATCATTCACACCAAGACATATCTCTGGGAGGATTCTCATTCATCCAGGTTGTGGTAGTCATATGGTTCAGTCCAGAAGTCGAGTTGCCTTAAAGGAGTCATAGAACACATTTTTTGACCATCAGAAATTGTTCTTTGAGGCTCAATAATAGTTTACGCAAATTTGTGCGTCTGAAAGTGACCCAAGAGCACTCCTACAGCGTCATTTGCAGGCTCATTTAAAAGGGTTTGAACGAAACTATTCGTAATTCCCACCTCCCCTGGAAAATTCATGAAGCAACAGGGGATTGGACCAGAGACGGAAATTTACATGTAGAACGAGGTGGTGGTTTGGACAGAGCATTTCAGGAAAGCAAGTTTTACAGGTAAATAAATGCAGTGAAATTTGTCTGTTATGACATGTAGTGTAGTGTAGTATGAGCATGTAGTCTGTAGTAACTCAGTGTAGTACCCCAAGTGGCTCAAATTATTTCTCACTAAAAAATGTTATTGGTCCTGAAGTGAGTAATTGAATGTGATAAATTCAGTCATGCGTTGGTTTGATAAAATGTTTCAACTCGCTCAGGCCCTTGAATTGAGTTGTGGAGGTTGAGACGTGTGTTTTAAAGCAAAGTGGTTATTTTCTCAAGATGGTAATTACTATGCTCTTTAGAACGCTTGCTTCTGTGCTGTGCTTCCTCCTGTTTTCAGGGCTTTTCTTTGCTCCATAGGTGGCCATTGTTGCAGTCTGTCGGTTATAGAAGCGTTTGATGTGGAACAATGGCAGGGAGATGGCAAGGCGGTCTTCACTGCAGGGTTTTTTAAACTTTCCACAGTGAGCATAACACGCACTCGTCTTTTGAGCCTTTGCCCAGTCGCTGGCATAACTCCTTTTGTGTCTTTTCTCCTGTGCTCTTTCTCTGCTGTGTGCAGGAGGCGGTGGAGAGCTTTAAAAGGGCCCTGCTGATGCTGGAGGGTCACCAGGTGATCTCAACAGAGGCTGCTCAGATCTACCACCTGAAGGGGATGTGCTACATGTCTCAGGACCTCCTGCAGCAGGTGCCCATTCTTTCACAGTTTCAGTTTAAAAAGCAGCTCACATTTGAAGAAGCAGCCGATTACTGTATGTTTAAAGTCACAAATCACCCTTCAAGTAAACAGTTATATTTCAGTGAATGTAGATTGAATAGCCTACACAGTATCCAGATATCAATAATAGCAATTAATTTAAAGACACTTTAATGAATAACAACCTAAACTTTTCTGAGCCACAAGAAAGGCCTGTTATTAATATATTGTTTAATGTGTTGTGATGTGTCTCCCCATAAGGCTTGTGATGCATTCAGCAATGCGGTGAAGATTAACCCGGACTACGCCGAAGCTTATCACCAGCGTGGCTTGTGTCGCATGCGACTTAACCAAAGCAAGAGTGTCCAAGACCTCAACCGCGCACTCTCCCTCAAACCCAACTTCTTCCAGGTCATTTTCCCCTCACCTGTACTTCCCTTTGACCTTCAAGCACAGCCTTTTTGAAATGCAGCTGGGGCTCTTTCTGTTGCAATAGCTCAACATGTAATTTTCCCAATTTGGTGAGCACAATCATTAACTGCAAGAGGTTGTATGGACCCCAGCCTTTAACAATTTATTTAATATGGAAAGTGAGCCTTTATTGGCATTATGATAGAGGGAAGGAAGGAAAGACCGCAGTCAGGCTGGAAAGCTTGAGTCTCTTTGAGTCTCAAAGAGACTCAAGAGACTCAAGACTTGTTTCCCTTTTCTTTATCTGTGTAAAGCACATTGTGCTGCCTTGCCCTGCCGTACTGTGTAAGGTACACACTCCTCAAAGACATGTCAAAGAACACTCAGAGAGAAGCTTTTTGTAGAATTCTCTTATGAGCAGTTTTATTTCCTCTGAGAATAGTTGGTTGTATCAAAGATCTTGGATACTGACCGCCAGCTTGAACCCTCTCTGGTTGTTTACACATGTATAAAGATTCTTTTCTGAATGTGATTGAAGGTTAGCTCACATATTATTGTCTTTGTTATGGGCGGAAATGGGTCTATATGTAGAATAGAAATCTTTTGAGCATCACTTGACCTACAGCAACATCCCTTTAGTATCTGTTTAGTATCAACCTCAGCTTTGTCAAACATGTGTAATTACTTCACAGTAGAGATAATATGTGTTAGAGAAGAAATAGTCCTTTGTAGTACTTTATTTTTGTTAAGTCAATGCACTCACACGATGAAAGCACATTGCTAACCTGAGCATAATGAGCTTAAGGCCTCATCTCAATCTTTCACTAATATACTGTAAGAAGCATCTTAAACTAAAGATTTAATCTGAATCTTTTTTCTCTGTTCCCTACTCAGCCTGGCTTTTTTTATCTCTTTCTCTCTGGTATCTTTTGAATCCTTAACAAACAGGTATATCTGAGTCGTGCAACCTTTTACGGAAGCAGAGGCAGATATTCAAAGGCCATTCTGAACTGCAACCAAGCTATCAAGGTTCAGCCTAACAGCGTTAGGGCCTATCTGTACCGAGGCGCTTTTAAATACTTCCTGAAGGTGAGTAAGACAAATGAATCTGTCAGCCGGCCAAGTACCAATCAGGCTCTGCCAATAAACCTTTCTACTGCTCATGCATTTAACTTGAGTACTGCATGTTTATGTAGCTCCACCAGGGAATAGAATGAGTTTATTCACATCATTGCCTATGCCATTCTGGGACGTAGCTGTGGCCTGTAGGCTGTAAAAATACCTGAAGAGGGTTTGAATTGAGTTACGGGCCAAGCTGGGGTCTCTGTAATTTCAGCAAATGTCCTATTAGTGACGGAGTGGGAGATTCAGCTATTTGTAGTGATTTTGATGTCCACTAATTAGCTGTATGCTGTGATAATTTTGAATAAAGAACTCAGGCTACTGTAGGTTCTTTTGGAGAGAAAACAATCCTGGGTCTTTTGATATTCACATGTAAGGGATAAGAGGTCAGAAATTCTGTCACTCTTGATGTTTTCATTTATTTATTCATAAGTTGTTAGACCTTGATAGATGCATAAACAATGACTAAAATAGATAAATTGTGCAACACTTTTATTCATCATTATTGATCTACTTTTATCTACATTATTGATCTATATCATTGATTTACTTTACGTCATCATCAAGGCTAGAAGCATTTTTATTTTCTGTCAACATAGCATGTAAAAATAAGATTCGCACAAATGTGTCTTTTAGTGACATTGCATCCATTGTAGCTATTTGGGTAGTTGTCCCTTTGTTGTGTAGGGCAAGGGGGTGGGGGATTAAATCTAGGTTAAATCTCAGTCATATCAAAACACATAGAGTCATGTCGCATATCTTTGGAAAGCTTAGATCATAGGGATTCATTTAGGCATGTTCATGAAGAATCAAGATGCAAAGTTACAATAAGTATCAATATTTACATGAATAAATGTGGTCTGATATTGTCTGTGTAGAAAGTTTTTTGACATTTGGAAAGTAAGGTAAGTATGACCTTACTGTATCTATGTGTGGCCAAAAGCTTCCTGAAATTATCGACATCAGTAAAACCTGTTGGAAAACAACACCTTTATTGTAAACTCTGTAACTATGTGTCAGTATCACAGATACTTCAGAAAAATACCTGAGAGTGTCTCTTTTCCAGTGATATTAAGAACATGTCTGAGTTTAAAGCTATGTGGGATCTATGCTACTTACAATTTGGGCAAAAAAAAAAAAAAAAAAAGGTCTTAAGAGGTGAAGCATCTTAAGAGGTTAAAAAGGAAGTGAATTCACCAAAAATCTCAGAATGGAAATGGAAAGAGGTAAATAATTGTAATAATAATAAATAATTGTGTGTGTACAGGTGTACAGAGGAGCTGTAGAGGACCTGACTACGGTCATTAAACTGGAAAACACCTGCTCCTTCGCCTACTACAACCGCGCTGTGTGCTACCACCAGATGAAGGAATATGAGCTGGTACTGTATTTATATCCTGCCCCCTTCAAGTAAACACTCTCTTTTCTCTTCTCCTCTTTTCTTCTCCATCCTCCTTTCTTCTGTCCTCTCTTTCTCTCTCCTTTTCTCCTCTTTCGCCCTTCATCTGTCTTTTATCTCTCTCTCTTTTCTCCTCTCTCCTCCTGTCCTTCCTTTATTTGTCATTTCTGTGCTGCCGTTAGTTTAACCTTTCCATCAATATTTCATTTTACGTTCTCATGTGTGCAGCAAACATGGTTGTGTCTTGTGTGTGTGTGTTTGTACAGTATGTTTGTGTGTGTGTGTGTTGTTGCTAGGCCCTGCGAGACTACAGCATTGTCCTGCTTCTCCCTGAGCAGAGAGAGATCCGCCTTAAAGTATTGATCAATCGTGGTCTTCTCTATGTGGAGCTTAACGATCATCACAATGCCTTGGCGGTAGGGATAAATTCCAATTCCGTGTGTTGTAAAACTGTCAAGAGTCTCGCTTCAGTGTCTGCCACTCTACACATCTCAGCATTTTAAAAAGAGAGATAGCGTGTCAGCGTGTCTGTGTGAGTGTGTGTGTGTGTGTGTGTGTGTGTGTGTGTGTGTGTGTGTGTGTGTTTGGTATTTGAGAGAGGGGATAAAGACCAAAGTGATGAAAGCTTCCAGGGTAGAAAAGCAGTGTAGGGCAAAAAAGTCTGCAGCTGGTGAATCCGCTGAAGATTTTTTTCAAATCTTTTGAGGTCACAGAGAAATATACACAATTATCTCCCTGTCATAGCAGAAACACTTCCTTAACCTGAGGTTAAGGCTAAACAGTAGAGATTTTATTCAAATTATAGTCCTCATTTATTTATATTCTTTTCTTTTATAGGTATTATTTTTGCTGTCAGTATGTTATTCTGTGCTTATGAATTATAGAAAAGTTTCCATTGTAAAGCCATCAAACAGTAATGACATAAATTCACTCTAAGAAATTATTATCATTCAGCAGTGACCACTATAATCATCTCATTCAGAGCCGTTTGTGCGATCAAAAGTGAAGCAGCTTTTAGCTGTGTGTGTCTCTTTGAAATCAGGACTTTACAGCAGCCTCTGAGAGAAAGCCAAAGGATTCAGCTATCCACCATGCACTGGGAGTGTACCACCACAGGTAAGAGTTCTAATGAGCACCCTACATTCATCCATATCCACAAGCACACATACACACACACACACACACACACTCATTCTGACAAATATGTTTCCATTAGAGTGTGAATTGTCCGTAGTCCGTAGTGCGTAGCCATCAGTGATGCAAACAATTCATTTCTTTGAGACATAAAGATACATAGATGACATAGAGACAGATAACACCTGGTGCTCCCATCCTATAATAAAACGCTTCCACAGAAGCAAATGAGCCGTATTGAATTGCAGGCACAACAGGCACTTATAACTAATCGTAGTAAAAAAAATAATAATAAAAAAAATAACTAACTAAAGACTATTTGTCCTGTTTACTTCAATGGAATGTGCACTGCTGTTTTGATCCCCTGAGTTGCACCCCAGAGTTTCGAAGGACAAGAGTATGGATCATAGACCCAGGCTGCCCTGTGATGCGTAATGATGGATGCTTTTAATTACCTCACCGGGTTATTGTTCTAATTTAGGCCTGATCTGGGCTTGGGGCTTACAATCAATGCTGGTCACTGACCCACACAGGCCAAAGCAATAAAAATGGCTGTAAAAACTGTTTTTTATTTATATATACACACACGCACACACACACACACACACACACACATTCACACACACACACACACACATAGGTTAAGGGGATGTGTGTGGATTTATTTTATAATTGTGCCTTTGCCTTAAGGCCTTAAATCTTGTTTTAAATCTCATAGAGCACCTTTAAAGAGCCCATAGAACACATTTTTTGACCATCATAAAATGTTCTTTGAGCCTCAATAATTGCGTATGCAAATTTGTGTGGCTGAAAAAGACCCAGGAGCATTTCTAGGCTGTCTATTCCATGCTCAGAAATGTATGCTCATTAAAAATGTTCGTATTTCCCACCCTCATGGTCAGTTGGATGCATATTTACACACACACACACACACACACACACACACTCACACACACACACACATATTTACACACACACACGCACACATAGGTTAAGGGGATGTGTGTGGATTTATTTTATAATTGTGGCTTTGCCTTAATGCCTTAAATATTGTTTTAAATCTCATAGAGCACCTTTAACTTTATGCAAATTAGCTATGACACGTTTCGGCTGCAAAACACTGGCGACCAATCGGAATGTAGACGCTCTTTGCTTGTTTGGCTCTCAGGGAACGGGGAAACTTCTTTCCTACTGCACTTTTGTTCAGCCGGTGTTGTATGGCCCAACGCTTTTCGAGATCCTCACAAAAAGGCTATGATCTGTAGCTTATGTTGCACCCAACATAGTAGCCCAATCGAAATCCCTTTCCCTGCACTTGCAATGCTTTTTCAAAGTAGAATGAGTGCACATTACGATTTGCAGATCACCAAATGCCATTTAGCAATACCAATACCTTTAACACTTTTTTTGTTTTTGTTCTTGGTTGTAACTTCAATTACGTCAAGACCCTCTTCAACAGGACAATTTGCTACTGAAACACGCGTTTTTGTACTGTTTGTACAACGGCTCCTTTAAATGGGTAAGCAAAATCGAACGTTGCAATCCCTGCATCATGAGCGACTTGGGCGACAAAGGCGAACAGAACAATTTATTGCAGCGACCGTTTGTGAGCGACAAAAGTGATTTTGCAGCTTTGGTCGCTTTTGGTGTGAACGCACAGTTAAGGGTAGTGGTGTACAGTTAAGGGCAGTATGTACAGTTAAGGGCAGTATATACAGTTATGTGCAGTATGTACAAAGGGCAGCAGTGTGCAGTTATGTGCAAATGAGAGCAGTAGAAGGAGGTAGATAATTTAGTGGTATGAACAGTGAATATTCTACATATGCCGGCTTCAATGTGCTATAGTAATACAGATCGGTGAAGTATGTACAATACCGTGCCACTGCTAGAAGTTGACTGACTGACTGACTTTTTTGCAATTCATCTAGAGATTTGTGTTTTTCATAAGCCATTTGAGTGACCTTTGTGTCAACAAAATTACTTAATTACTTACTATTTATTTTTAAATTACACTATGTTCTGTGTCAGTGGAAAGTTGTATTTTATTTTTTGTACATAAATTGTGTACATAAATGTGATGATGCAATTTACTATGTCTCCTCCTTCCTGCAGTATGAGAAGACACCATGAGTACTCACATAAAACCCGCACAAGTAGTCATTCTGCAGTGTACATGTAGAAGGCATAGTCCAGCGTATGTGTTGATATATACAGTCTATGGTTGGATCACAACGTGATGCCCGTTTGATGCTTGTGCTGCATGCGTGCAGGTTGGGCCAGTTGCAGCAGTCGGTGGAGGCCTACACAGAGGCCATGCGGCTCAGCCCCTTCTCACTGGACGCCTACGTGGGCCGCGGCAGCGCCTTCATGGACTACGGCCACGCGCAGGCCAACAAGCAGGCCCAGAGGGACTTCCTGTCCGCCCTGCACCTCAATCCACTCTGCCTCAGTGCACGCATATGCCTGGCATACAACTTTCAGGTAGAGAAGAGAAAACAAAAAGATATACAGTGGTCCCTTGTTATTTGCGGGAGTTACGTTCTAAAAATAACCCGTAGTCAGCTAATTTTTTTTACAATGATTATAAACGTTGCAAAACCCCCCACTACACGCTCGTCCCGTCCTAGCCAACTGAGCCACAGCACCCCCAGGTATAGATTTTAAGAGTGAAGAGCTACTGCTATTTACTGTTTTAAATAGCACACCCCAATTTAAGCAAAAAGCCACGAGAGGCTGTGCGTATATGCTGGTTTTAGAACAGCTGAGGGGTGTTGTTAGGCACGACGCAAAGCGGAGTGCCATTATACCCCTCAGCTGTTCTAAAACCAGCGTATACGCACGGACTCGAGAATCAGCCAATCACAATCAAGAACCAGAGAAGCAGTTTTAGATTGTAGTATAACCGAAAGATGTTTTGATGCATAAAGAGGTACTTTATGATTTCCTGATGCATAATTGGGTACTTCATGTTTGGGATCTCTAATCATATGTCACTGTAGTTATAAACACTACCATGTGTAATTGATATGGGCTTCAGGATTGCCAGTCTGCACGCTATATCTGATGAAAATCATTGCTTTACAAAGCAAAGCGTATTCCACTGATGCATTCAAGAAGCATCAATGATTCTGTTGCTAGGCAGTTGCCTTATCTGCAGAAAAGTGGAGGCATCATTTGTGTGCTGTTGACTCAACATCTTAGCATCCAATATCGTCTGTTGTTTTGTTTGGGCAAAACAGGAGAGTGCAAGCTGCGATCAGAATGAACTTCAGAAGCCTGTGCCTGAAATGGTCAGTGATGGTGTGTGCTAGATGGTTCCTCTGTAGCCAAAAGCTGACACTAAAAAATCCATCAATGCCACAAGAAAAATAGAAATGTTCCCAAAGGTCCTCTTTTAAAAGACAGGTACATTATATGATGCTGTCTAGCTTTCACTTAGACATCTAGGAAGACCTCGGTATGATCACAGAGAGAGACATGCAGTAGTTCAGTGGTTATATTTGTCTTTTGCAACACTTTTCTTCGCCTTCATTTACTGTCAACATAGTCAAAGGAACTTGCTGTCAGCGTCCATTTGAAAGCTTGCAGTAGCTTGTATGTTGTTTCAAACAGGTTGGTTACAATGGCAAATTAAAATTTCACAAAGCCAACATGGTACCGTTTTTTTTTTGTCGTCAGCATTTTTAGCTGAAAGACATGTAGATAGATAGATGTACAGTAACACATCCTACAGTCCGACTGAACATAGACATACAGCCATAATGGCCATGACCGATAATAGACAATGTCAATCTAAGTCCTCTAAGGCAAGTATAAAAAAGCGAAAATGAAAAGGAAAGGAAAGGGGTGGGTGGGGGTTGTTCCTTGTAAAAAATAATTTCTCACAATACCTGTAGAATGATTAAATTGAAAACTACTATTTTAATGGTTCATTTGTAAAAAAAAAAAAAAAAAAAATCTCCTGAGTCTTTTCAGGCAGGAGTAGCCAGCAGTGGCTAGTCTTCTACAGTACAGTTCCTGTCATTGTTCAGATACAGGCTTTGTAAAGCTTCTCACCACACCAAAATAGACTTTAACCACTCTTTCTCATGAGCTGATAAAAGGCTGCCCTTGATGAAGCCTAATATAGTATGTGGCAGAAAGATGGATATTTAATTTGATCTAGTTCAGGCTTTATATGCTATCCCTGATGATATGCCTCAAAAATTCTCTATTCCACATGAAGCCGTTTTGGCACGTTGCTAGGATATGAGACCATGGGATCGCTAAAATTTGATAAATCGTGACAGGCTCTTTATGAGCCATTAGATTAAATAGCTGCAGAGCTGCAGCTTTAGACCAGAGTGTGTATATTTGAGTGTATGTACCCATCTGTGTGTACATGTGATTGTGTGTGTAAGATTGTGTGTGTGTGTGTGTGTGTGTGTGTGTGAGAGAGAGAGAGAGAGAGAGAGAGAGAGAGTCTGCATTTGGATGCACATGTATATGGATTTTGAAGATATAATTAGCTCTGTGCTTTTCCAAGTTCTCCAATTCCAAAAAAAACAAATAGTGATGAAGTAGTAATGAAGTAGCTTTTAATTCAGTAAGAAAAAGTTTAGAAGTAAAAATAGTTTGCTTTACTGTGCTTCCCTAACATATATGTGTACCTGGAATCTGGCCAACCATTCGGCTATGGACTCCGCGGCTAAGCGGCCCATACAATAGCATTTTAGAAGTTCAAAAGGGGGTAGCAGATGGCAGTGTCCTCTAAGTTGAAAGAAGTCCTAAACAAAGTGGATGGATAGGATGTGAACATGTAGTGAATGTGAAACTGGAGGTTACAAACTACTGTGTCTATGTTTACCAAACTCTTTCATCATCAAAGCTGTTCTTCTCTTGCTCTTTATATGTAAAAAAATACTTTTGTATAAAGCACTGACTTGGTAACGACCACGGTAATGCTGACTGTTGAAATATATAGATGTGCGTTTTATCTGACTAATCACACATCCTCCATCCTCCTCCACAGCACACACACACATACACACACACACACACACTTACACACGCAGAAATACCCTGTGTAATTACCCCCACTCTAATCTCCCCACTCGACAAGGGCAACATATCTCTCAGTATGGTTTCAGACTTTTCTAAGTCCCCCTCCGTATTGATTGTCGTAAAGCACCATTGATTTTCTTTGTCTTCCATCTCATCTCCCCCTGCAAAGGTTTTCGGATGTTTCCAGAAGGCTTGGCATCAGTTCACCATTGCCCTGGAGATCAGCCCCTCCAGCTGGGCGGCCTACGAAGGGAGGGCTGTCGTCAACCTGCAGATGAGGAACCTCGGCGCCGCGTTCCAGGACATCAGCAAAGCGCTGAGGGTGGGCCATTTCACAGATGACACAGATAAGGATCGTTAATCCAAGGAGGTCCTGATCCCATGTACATGACTAATAGAAAAGACAGAGGGACATAGCTATACTGATCCATCCCATTACAACTTTGCTTCAGAAGGACAAACTATTCTTGTGCTTTCATATCCACAGCCACAAATGTCAGATGTCACACGCTGCCCTTGATGCTAAATGATCCCACGGCAATGTAGTGTTATAGCTTTGTGCTAAGGTGTAAGATGTGACTGAAAAACCCTCCATTGCACCTTAGATTTCACTGCTCTACATACTTTAACTTTCCATTATTTATTTAGCAGCACATTCCACACTATAATGAAGGTCAGACCTGTCTTAATGATGAATGGCCGCCCCTATGCTCCACCATCTCATATTCTTTCCTATGCGGTACGGCACCTCTCATAAAAGTGCCCCAAAGAAAGCTCACAAGGGACGTTCATTTTTCTGAACCTGTCAAAAAGAGGACATAATTACAAGTGCCATCACACATCTGCTGTTCACAGGTCGGCAATAAAATGCCAACTGGTGATTTATACTCTGAAGGAACCGTGTGAGGGTATCTGTCAAAGCTGTGCCTGAAAGTATACTTTTTTCTTTTCTTTTTTCCCCCCATGTAGCACAAGCCGCTGAGTGACCAGCTCCTCACCAACCGCGGAGTGATCAGCCAATATATGGGAGACAACTCCACTGCCATGAGGGACTACAAGAAGGCCCTATCTGTAAATCCCAACTACTCTTTGGCTTACTTCAATGCTGCAAACCTCTTCTTTTTCAACAGGCAGTTTGAACAGGTAGGAGATCACAGTGCATTCTGGGTAAGTAGCTGAACATTGAGTGTGAGAGGTTTGGGAGGTGTGTGAGGACATTGGAGAGGTATGGGTGGGGCTACGCGTTCTTGTGGAAATCAGTTATTCAAAATACACACTTGAACCGAAACAGAATAATCATGTACATATTTTACCACCTGCACTGTTATTTGATTTCAGTGGCATGCTCTGTTGACCACAGCTTTCTGGTAGCTTAAAATGAAGTCTAGTGGGAAAATGGAAAATCAAAAATATTTATTTATATACAAAGGTGGCGGTGGTGACAGCAGTGCATATTGTCATGGTTACTGCTCATGATTTAAGGCAGGAATGTGCATCTTTGTTTGCCAAGCCAAACATCGCACCCAGAGGTAATTGTATTTGTCAGTAAATCCTCACTGTCAGTAAATGGTCCCCTTAGTGATTTAAGTGGGCCATTTGCCCCTACTGCTGGTACCAAAATACTGCACACCAAAATACGCACCATAGTGTTGTTACATGGAATAATTTGCCATAAAGCACATTCATAGAAACGGTGTATATTCAAATTATAATGAAACATATTATAATGAAACTATATTTAATATAAAAATATATTTAACAAAGATGAAGTTCCACCAGGTAAATTCACAGTTGAAATGTATAGACAGAGATCTAAAGGGCAGTCTTTGGCCACACAAGAAGTCACACAAACATGTTGATCATGACTATTTGTGCATGAATATGAAAACACAGAAAAGGATTAACATAAAAGTAACATAAAAGTAAGAATTTTGCTTCATGTTTTTGTTGTAATTTCACATATAGAAATATACTTCATTTGTATCTGCTTTGATCCTAGCATCAGGGGTGTCAGTTGAATTCAATTCAATTCAATTTTATTTATATAGCACATTTTTACAAAAGGCATGTCTCAAGCGCTTAACACAAAGAGGCCCAATGAGCAAACAGGGGCAAGGAAAAACTCCCTATGAGCGTTTTTTGTTTTTACTTGTTATGGTAAAAACATGGAAGTTGAAAAACATATAATATTGCTTTGAAGCAATAACACAGATGTTGAATATGCAATATGAATAAATTACTTACCCCAGTGTATTGGTAATTATAGAGACTATCAAGATATATATCAGTCAACAGGATTGCTGTGGAGGGTTCCTTTTGCATATTGTCTGGCTGGTGTGGGGGGTTTTGAGATGGTTGGCTGCATGTTGTATCTTGTTAGAGCAGGACTGACTGCCCCTGCTGATGCTGTGTGCAGGCCCTTGAGTACTACAGCAGGGCCATCGGGCTAGACCCGCAGGACGAGTCAGCCGTGCTCAACCGAGCCATCACGTATACCCTGCTGCGGAAGGTTCCAGAAGCACTGGAGGACTTTGCTCTGGCCCTGCAGCTCAACCCGTTCTCCTCGCACGTTTACCTCAACCGGGCCAACCTCTACTGCTCCCTGAGGAAATACCGCAGTGCAGACCAGGACCTCACTCAAGGTTATACTCTCCTCGTCTCTCCCTACCTGCACAGTCATACATTTTAAAAGGAACTTGTTTTAAGGAAAAACAGGGACTTCATATTTTCTGTTTTCAGATATAATAAGAAAATATTGGAAATATTTCCCCCCCCCCAAAGATACCTATTTTAGTTAAAATAGCTCTATGAGCTCCATATTCACTTTGCCACAGGTTGCTGAAAATTAATACCTTGGTATTAATTCCTGGATACTACCCTTCATTTTTCTTTTATCTTCAGAACAGACTCTCATTTCAGATAACCAACCAGAGAACATCCACAGTATAGCAGATTTATTCAGCCTGCCTAATCCAATTAAATAGTGATAGTTGGTGATATTACTGTTACTTTGTAAAAAAATAATCACTCGAGTCTACAGTATGTGTACATCTATCAGCCCTAAATAACACTGAATACAGATTGTATCAGTCAGTATTCTGGTCAGAGGGAAAGGAATTAAGGGCCACTTTTATGGGTCAATGCCTCTCTGTACACTTCTGTTATTGAGGCAGTTACCCGGCTGTCTCAGCGGGGATTCTCTCTGCTCCACCAGGCGCTGTCTCAGTATCTGATGAGTGTGATTCATCTTCAGGAAGTGTCTGAAGTCTGAAGTTGACTCCAGATAATGTTGGATAGAAAACTGGGGGTCTGGGGGGAACAGATCTAAATCGGGACTTGGTTAGGATCTTGCTCAGGATGTTGAGCTGAAGTAGACTCTTAAGATGGTGAAGAACTGGTTCTGATCTGAGATTTGCTGCAGGGTTGGAAACCTGTTAACTGGGAGCTGGGTATTCATGGACGATTAAACCTACTAGTGCTTGGACATTTAGCTGAAAGTACTAAATACTCATCTGAATCAGTTGATTCAACAGCTTTTAGGTACAGTATTCCTGCTTGATATTAGGTCAGATTAGATTGAAGGGGGTCTTGCTCTATCTTGTCACAGGAATTAAACCACTGGTAAGGAGGAGATCTTAATGGAGTATCTGTGTAGAGTCTAGACTCTTGCCTTACAGTATAGATGAGGAGGTGTTTCACCATGTGGATGCCATTTTTTCCACATATCTGGGTATCATTTAGTTATGAGAACAAAATAACCCAAAACAAGAGAAATCAAGAGAATAAACCCAAAAGACAAGGGGCCCGATAATGCACACGGCGCACAGTGCTTTCGCGACTTACGCAACCTATCATTGCTATTTTGTGAGAGCGCATCGCTCTTTTTTCCGGCAGAAATCTATGTTGTCAAGATAGCAGATGGCTTTGCTTCGGCGCAAGAAGTAAACGTGAATTCGCCTCTGACCAGAAAAAACCTGGGCAGGAATAATTTGCGCATTGTTCAAAGACTATTTTACGGGCGCTTAGTGCTTTGGGATATGGAAGAGTGCAGGCACAAGCTGCTTCTTTCATCAGCAGGAGCAAGCAGCCCAGTCCTCGAAATATAAAATTCAAATGTACATCACATGGTTATTTTATTAAAATATATAATATTTTCAAACCTTAGTTGATTGCAGTAAGCACTGAGAATTAATAACAAGTAGCTGAAGGGCTATTTGACCAGTGGCGGACATGTAAATACACCTTTCAAGCGAGATTGTCAAGAAACAAGAAAGTACATATTAGGCTACACCACCAGAACATCATTTAAGTTTATATTTTGGTTATATATACTGTAAAACTCCCGTGCCTTCACCTCACACACATTTTCTTCACACACACAAAACATTTCGCCAAGTATAATCCGCCATCATAATACATAACACGCCATGGAACATGAAAGGCGCCATGCGCCGGACTTTTAAAGGGAATGAGAGTGTGAACTCTTATTGGTTTGTAACATGCTATGCCCCAAACACACCCATGACTAATTTACTCATTTAAGACAACCCATTTGAACTATGCGCCAGGCACGATTTTCACTTTTCCTACAGGCAATATAGCGTTCCGCGCTGGCCCCTCCCCCAAAGACAACTGCGTTTAAGACTTCAGACTATGCGCGACTGAACTGGGCCCAAGGAGACAGAAAAAGAGTGTGTGTGTATGTGTGAGAGAGAGAGAAGGAGAGAGAGAAAGAGAGAGAG
>JAGFZM010002203.1:179276-192163 GCA_017657215.1 Limnothrissa miodon
CCCCCCCCCCCCCCCCACCCCCAACACACGCACGTACACACACACACACTCATACACACACAAGCATTTCTCCCATTAATTTCATTGAGGAGCCCTCCACCCCATGCATTTCAGTGGGGGAATAAGAAGAAGAAACTTAAGAAGAACAATACTGGCCTTGCCACCACTAGGTGGCAAATCCACAATAATGCATGTTCACCAAAAAAGCTCATCACAATGTATGTTCATGACATAACAAATAGATCATCACAATAGTTTATTAAACAGTGGATTTTGCGTTATTTTGTGCAGTATTTTACTGGCCATTGAGTGTACTTGTTTTTCAAGGATCATGGACTGGAATTTTAATTAGCTGCTACCCACATGCCCATCATTTGTGCCTAATATAGAAAGAGGCAAGCCTTCTTTTGTACAGTATGTGCAGACATTGTACTCCCAGACAGCAGTGAAGAGATGTGCAAAGACGTTGTCTGTTTTATCAGCAGTAATTCTGAAATTATTTTGTCAATATTAAGCAACAGGACAACCACACAACCATGTAAATAAAGCTTTCTCCGAAAGCCCTAAATTGCTTAAAGACACAGTGATTGTCCTGGAAAGTGTCTGTGAAATAGCCACTGCCCACTCTGTGTCCTGCTGTCAAGGCTCCTTCTTGACCTCATTTCAAAAGAAAATGTTACTCTTCTTGGGCAAAATGAGTCCATTTCGCTATTGGCTGCAACTTTTTGTCATCAAAAGTCTGTCTGAAAAGTTTCTGTAGCCAGACATGGAAATGTTCTCTCGGATGTGGTGGGTGACCAAGGATGCTCTGTACTCAAGAAAGATTAGAGGCATGAGGTTACTATGGTGACTGAACAACCCACTTGAACCCACCTCGTCCTTAGGGAGAACGCAAACCCAACTACACAGATACTTAGTTTGCTTATGAAAAGGGTTTTGTATGTTGAGGAGGTGCGAGATTGATGCAGTCGGGTCTCTGATTGCTCAGATAGCATATCTTAAAGTATCCATATAAATGTGTAGGTTGTGCGGTTGTACCAGTACTGTATGCCGTGATACTGTAGGTGGCAAACAAGCAAAACTGTGTTTTTCACTGAAATTATCCACAGTTTTTGTCCTCTTACTTGTCATTCAGATCCTGTAGTTTTTATAATCCTGTAGAAATGGTGTAATCTATTATATTATCCTAATTCTGTGCAGTCATTTAAATCAGTGGGAGTGGGTTTGGTGGGGTGTGTAAATGTGTTATATAATCACTATATTTACCTATGTGCACTTATGTGATTTTTCTTACTATCTTGTCTTTGCTTGTTTGTGTGTGTCCTTGTATGTTTTTTTGCAGCTATTGAATTGCAGCCCAATGATGCTCTGCTGTATAAACTCCGTGCTGATGTGCGTGGTCACCTGGGTCTTACTCAGGAAGCCTTGCAGGACTACGGCACAGCGTTGGAGATCCAGGAAGCACAGGAGTCATAAGCCACCCCCTGCTGACATCTCCACCTCCTCCTTCTACATTGACTATTAAGAGCCAAACCACAGGTTTTTAGCTTGCCACTTTACAGTAGATAGCCAGCAGTTGTAATTATATTAAACATGTACACAGTGGATGGGTGTGATGGTAACCATTACGGCAGAATACATTTTTGTATTTCACCTTTTGTAAGAGTAAAAAGAGTGTGCATGTTTGTTTAGGACGACTACTACTACCACTATAAGACCAAAGTAAATTTGAATGGTTTAAAGAGGCACTCAGTAAGTCTGTTTTTTAACCCTGCATTAAACGCCACAAACCTGTAGGGGGAGCTCTGTACAGTTAGCTGTATTGCTGTAGTGTACACTCCCTCAGAAGTTGCAAGTTCCGTATTCACTATACAGGGCTGTAGAGCGGTGCGCTCGCCGTTTGCTACACAACAGACCAGTCTAACAGAAAAAACGATTTCTAAGCGATTTTATGACCACAACAATGGTCGCATAAACTTACTGGGTACCTCTTTAATGGTAAGCTTAGGTCATACAGCATAGAGCAATCAAAGACAACCATATGCTGGAGAAGATGCCCATGTTCTGACTAATACAGGGAAAATATCCTAACTCAAAAATGCTTTTGGGCGGGGCAGTGTGAAAACATTAGTTGTGTCTCTCAAAGGGGTCTTTGTCCGTGCCTGGTGGCTCCACTTCAGCATCATATCTTTCAGTCATCCCTTTCTTGATGATATAGTGGATGGAAACCAACATATCTGGAGTTGCTTACATACTGTGTCATATTAGATAAGATATACTTTTTACACAGACGGTAAATCCTTAATATCTATATATACATAAAAACACATATGTGCAGCAATCTTAGTCACAAACTGTTTATTGCACATTATTTATCATAAAATAACAAGTGATTAATGTGTAGTCTACTGTAGCACAAGCAGACACACACATACACACACACACACACACACACACACAGAATTAAGTGAATACATAACAGTACATAACTGTAAGTGCAGCATTAAACTCTAAACTTGTGGGCAAGTTAAATGGCTTGATATTTAGCCAGTTGCTATTATGTAAAGCACAGTGATCTCAGGAGCTGAACTAGGGTTGAGTGATTGACAGTCAGTGACATTACTGCTGCTCCACCGTGCTTCTTCCGTCCCGTTATTCTCATTTTTATATTTCAGAAGAGTCTTAAACATTTTCACCAGGGGTATTCTGTGTGTTCATTGCCATGTTGGCTTCATTTCCCATTCTCATTTCTCCAATTTTATCAGTCAATTTCATCTCTCAATTTTCCAACTCACTTGACATTTTCAGCAGGCTGTGCCCTTATCTGCCTTGAATGTGCCTTATGGTGCAGTGGCCGATGTGTGTTGCATTCCTATTATTGATGCTCCATGAGCCCAGTCATAATGATGGCCAGATCTTGGGTTTATTGGGATATTGGGTTTTCTTTATGCCAGCATTTGTGAGTCTAGTTAGGAGGGGAAAGAATCTGAATGCAAATGAGTGGTAATGGCCTACACGAAGCACCTGCACAGAAAACTATTTGAAATGCAGACACCCACAAGATTGAAATGGCGGGTGTCTAATTCAATTTAATTTAGCCTTAGGTCGAGTTAGTCTTACATAAGGATTCTGTCTCCGTTGTTTCCTATTAAGTTCTTTCCAAAAAAGGATTTGGAGAAGTTGATTATTACATGCATACAATTCAAAGGTTAGAAGTGTAATATATTTAGTGAAATTATGTCTGTTGTCAAATCTATTGCGCATAAAAAGGGGTAGCGGTCAGAAAGAAACAAGAATGTGTGTGTGTGAGGGGGAGTGGGGGGGGGTTAGGTATTGTGAAACTTTTCCTTTTTTTTTACAATCATTATAGCTTTTTTAGTTATGATTTTCTGTGACTTATTTTAATTCTTCAATAACACACACACACACACACTCACAGGCTGGCATAGACAAGGTGAGAAAGAGAGAGATCATCTGGCTTCCATCCCCTTTTCCTTTCAAAGGCTGTGGCTCTGCTCTTCTTGAAAGTCTCTGAGTTTCCTCTCCCTTTGTATGAACTGGTCTATGAAGGGTAGGGAAGACCTGTGTGAATAATAAACCTCAGGGATGCTTGAGTTTTATGAAAAACAGAACACCTGCCCGGAGATAGCTGGCTTTCCTCCAGAGCCAGCCAGAGAAGTAAGAAGCGAGAGACAGAGAGATTGAGAGAGACAGAGGGGGAGAGACAGAGGGAGAGAGAGAGAGTGAGAGAGATATTGACAGAAACAGAGAGAGGGAGAGATAGAGAGAGTGAGTGAGTGAGGAAGAAAGAGAGAGAGTGAGTGAGTGAGTGAGAGAGACAGAGAGAGAGAGAGAGAGCAGAGTGCGAACACAGCCATCTGCACTGCCATCTCTCCGTGGTCCGACTGATATTCATTACCTTTCAAGGGCAGCCATCACTGTTTCTGTGCAAGCAGGAGCTCTTGGATGGGATGGGACAAACGGAAACAGGGAGCAATTTGCCAGAGTCACAAAAGCGTTGCTCAGTAATGTCCCTTGTTCTTTATTATTCGCATTTCAATGAGATGTGGCGATATCCTTGCCCATGGAGTGTGTGTTGTGTAGAGATGCTAATGAGAAATAAGCAGTGAATAAACCCCTCTAAGGACCACAATGCATTTCAGGCTCTTCCACACCAGCAGGCTCAGTACAATAGAAACAAATCTCTTTTGATCTTTTGTTGTTGTTGTTGTTGTTGGTGGTGGTTTCCATATTTAGACATCTTTTTGTTGCTCAGATTGAGGACATGTATTCAATATGTCCTTACACCAAAGATGATTAAGAAGATGATGCATTCTAGGATTCACCAGTTGTAATGTCTAGATGTCATAGACATCTTCTAAATAGAGGCGTCATAAACATTGACATGTAAAATGTAATATCAAATAAATCATTTTTTAACTTAACAAGCTAGCTAGCTTGCTAACATTAGCATGTCAAACTGATTTTGACTGGGAATATGACTAGTATTATATGCTGTCTTCATCAACTGTCTCTGCTCACACCTTATTATTATTATTTCTTATTGTGAAGTATTATTGTTACCCTATGGAGCCTAATTGGTGCTTTGTGTGTAATCAAAGTGAATCCTTAAAGTGAGCTGCCTCGTATACATGATGGCCAGTGTTTGCACTGAAATTACTTGCACTTGAGTTGGAGGGAGGCTGGCAATGTTGAGCAGCCTATGTTCTCAAGCCTCTCAATAAAATCTGTTAGGCATTGGCCTCCAGCCACCGTGAACCTTGTCTGAAATACTTGGTGCATCTATTTAAGATCCTCAAGTCATACAAATGTAAGTAAATCTCATAGAGGGACATTCCACCACTAGATGTTACTAAATTAGACAAATGCGAAATTGGTGATACATTGATATCCATTTTAATTAATGTAGGTTTATTAGCATTAGTTCCTCTTTGGGGTGATCTCACATGTTAATTGTAATGGACAAGGAAATCTATTTGAGCTATAGGTGCTTTCTGTACAAAATGAATACAAAATGTTGAAATTATTAATCGGTGTTAAACTTTCTGTTACAGTTAGAAACAGGATAATTTTTAAAAATTATTTTTCCTTTCAGCATCTCAGTTTTATTTGCTTAATGTCGGAAGTATATACCTGCTGACGCTTTGCAGTGAAAGTGTACACGAAGTTATAGTGACGAGCATTTATGTGATGGTCTCTGGCAGTTCACTTAAATATCGATTAAGACTTAATGCGACGTCATTTTGCTGCGTGTGACGCGCCTCGCTAAATTCAGTGTGTGTGGTGGGGGGGTTATACGCCGGTGTAGCTATCCATGGTGCTGAAACTCGAAGTGCGCCGCAAAGCGAAAACGACCTGGGGGATATACTTTTAAAAGAAAACTAAAGGAAAATGCACCTACGGATTATTTGAAAGCGATTTCATCACTTTTTTACATCGTTCTTTAAATTCTTTGAGAATTTAGCAGAATGCTCCCTAATAGCTCATTCAAGCTTTTCAATTTAGAGGACAGTTTTCTTCTGATGAATTCCTCCGGCAATGAGACGCACAGCGAGTCTCACGGTAGCGCAATTCTAATCTCATTTATCTACACGGTGGTTTGTTTGGTCGGGCTTTGTGGGAACTCCATGGTCATCTATGTAATTTTTAGGTACGCGAAAATGAAGACGGCGACTAATATATACATTTTGAACTTGGCGATTGCGGACGAGTTACTTATGTTGAGCGTGCCGTTTTTGGTGACATCCTCGTTACTTCACCACTGGCCATTTGGATCTTTCTTATGCCGCCTCGTCCTAAGTGTGGACGCTATAAATATGTTTACCAGCATTTATTGCTTGACTGTCCTGAGCATAGACCGATACATTGCCGTAGTGCATCCCATAAAAGCTGCCCGTTACCGAAGACCTACAATTGCTAAGATGGTTAACTTGGGAGTTTGGATATTCTCCATCCTGGTGATTTTGCCAATCATTATATTTTCCAGCACAGCACAGAACTCCGACGGATCAGTAGCTTGTAATATGCAAATGCCAGAGCCACAGAGACAGTGGATGGCTGTGTTTATTGTATATGCCTTTCTAATGGGCTTTTTGTTCCCCGTCATTGCCATATGCCTGTGCTACATTTTGATCATAGTGAAGATGCGAGTGGTTGCGCTAAAGGCTGGCTGGCAGCAGCGCAAGAAGTCAGAGAGAAAAATAACTCTGATGGTTATGATGGTGGTGACTGTGTTTGTAATCTGTTGGATGCCCTTTCACGTCGCCCAACTCGTTAATGTCTTTGTGGAGCAACATAATGCCACCCTGAGCCAGCTGGCAGTGATTTTAGGTTACGCTAACAGCTGCGCCAACCCTATACTGTACGGATTCCTGTCGGACAATTTCAAACGCTCGTTCCAAAGAATATTATGCCTGCGCTGGATGGACAACGCGACCGAGGAACCTATCGATTACTACGCAACAGCCTTGAAAAGTCGTGGATACAGTGTAGATGAATTTCAGCCGGACAATATGGAATCAGATAGCACCTATAGAAATGGCACTTGTACCTCCAGAACTACGACTTTGTAAGCGCAGGAACATGCACATTATCCATAACAGAACAAAGCTTTATACTACCTTTACCGTTTCACTGCTTATGGCAGAACTGTAATTTTTTCATTAGCTGTATCTGGAAATTAAGTCCCCCTAGAGTAACTTTTTTTTTATCCACGAACAAAGCATCATTGCCCAGTAGCGTATTTTCTTTGCCAGGTTAAACTGAAAGTTTTACTGGTAGCTTCATTATTGAAAGTAGCCTAACTATTCATCAAAGTCGTAAGCTCGCTGTGAGTTTAAAGGGGGTTGTGAGCCTACGGGTCTTCTATTGTAGTAGCCCCTGAGCAATGTTATTCTGTGAGCCCCGCCTATGAATGTGCGTTTCAGGAACATGATTGATACAGTTTGTTTTACGATTAAAACCTTTATAGTAGATGACTACATCATGACAATGTGAGTGGGGAGGGACTGCGTTTTTTCCCCAAACAGGAAAGTACTGTTTACGTTCACAAAATGACCATATCCTGCTCGCAGACATCAGCTCTGCTCATCTAGTTCAACGTCCTCGCGCAGTGTTTTTGTTTGAGGGGTTCTGAATCATGCTCTGCAACCCTTCTCTGATTTCTACAAATGAAAATGCTGTTTCATTTTTATAACCGGGAAGTGTCCTGTGTCTTTTGATGTGTTCTCTGTAGTTAAGTGTTGACAGATATAATAGACATGTGTTTTTATAACCCCTTTAATGCTTCATAATCTATTTGTACAGTGTTTCAGGTCTTATTGATTCTTCTGAGATTGCCATGTTTATTACCAGTATAGAAAAAAAAACAGACTACAATAAACACTGTAGAAACTATAAAGCATTTTTAAAATGATTAGAGATATTAACAATGCAAACATTACTGAGTGAATATGTTACACATGAACATATGTGAAGTATACATATACCTTACTTTGTGGTCATGTGGAATTTTGTAGTTTTCTTGGGGACTTTTCTGTTTGTTTAATACTTTAATCTTGCTTTAATCTTTCATTCACATTCCTTAACAGCCACTGATAACTAAAAGTGCAAGAAAGCCAAAGCCAGTGGGCACATTACAAAATAACAGCACTTTTGATAAACAATTGTCCACATTGCTTCCTACTGTATGGTCGCCTAGCTGAGGACCTCCAGGTAGCCTCACTAAATCAGACTGCCAGGCCTGAGAGCACATAGAGAAGGACTGTGTCATGTGTCACTTATGTGCCTCAATTCAGTCTGGTCATTTCTCATTGATCTTCTCCATTGAGTCCCTGAGGGCCATAGTTTCCTTGGAGGCCTTATTCCCGGCCAGGTTCTTGGAGCGTTTCCTCTTCCTCCTGCGACAGCATGCTACTATGGCCAAGATGACCACCAGAAGAAGTAGCAATGCTAGGACCGCTATGATGACAGGGATGTAGATGTAGGAGTAGTCAGGAGTGGACTCTGTCACGTGGACAAGTACGTTGTTGCTCGGGTTTACAGTATCATTATGGTCTGGATATATGAAAGGTTCCTCAGTATTAGCCTGGGCAGGGTGTGAGTGGTCATCATTGGGTGGTTGTGTTGGTAAGCCCTTGCAATAAAACGATCCCACTGAGTTCTCACACTCGATGTCAGGTCCACATGGCTGTTTTTCACACTCATTAATATCCACACACTGTCCTGAATCAGACTTCTCAAACCCCCGTGGGCACGGCAGACATATACTTGACAAATCAACTGTGCTCCCATCCACTGTTGTCCATTTCTGAGTTTCAGGAGAACAAGTTAGGTTGTATTCTTTTTTACTTTTACACATCACTGACAGTTTAGAAGGATTTCCCATCTTGTGTATGTGTTCATCGGTCCCCTCAATTGTCGGCATTCCGTTGATAGTGGGGATCTCACAGTCTTTAGGCACAGGGGTGTGTTTCTTACCTGCGACTTTACAGATGAAAGGGTGTCGCTTTCTCTTAGTGCAGGCATCATCCATCAACCCCCAGTCCACAACCAAATTCCCATCGTAGGTGATAGAAATGTACACACAACGGTCGTGTGTGCAAGTCTGTTCGGGTGAATCTTTCCACTTGATCTCCTCGGCGTCGACACCTCCATCTATCCATCTGAACCCTTTCAGCTTCGCCTTTGGGTCAAGACAATCTGGCTTGGGTCTCCACAGACCTATCCAGTATGTGTACTCCCCGCTTGTCACAAGATGCTGTGCCACGGCCTGCTTTACCGCAAGGACCTCTTCCTGAGTAGACAGAGTGGTCAGGACTCCTTCGTAGCGGCAGTTTTCTTTGGCCTCTTCAAAGCTCACCGCATCTCCATGTATGTCATAGTGAAAAGTGTCCGAGCAAGACACAACTTGCAAAAACCCCAACATCAATATCCAGCCCTCCATTTTACGAGATCATTTACAAGGCACACACAGTAGCCACTGTGTTTCTCCCAACGCTTTCTCTCCTTCTCTCTGTTTCTCTCTGTCTGTTCTCAATTGCCTGGGAGGGACGAATGCTGACTGCTTTCCGGACACCTTCTTGTCCCCCCCCCCCCCCCCCAAGAGGTCCTCTCAAGACAACAAGAACAGGAAGCGTGCTCTGACTTGATACAGCCGTCCATTTCCTCCAGAGAAGGGGTGGCGGGGCGGGAAAAACAATACCAGCACTAAAGCAAATCAGCTCCCAATGTAACCAGAAGCCCAGAGCAACACCCCCCTGGACCAAACACAAGCTGACCTAATGATGGATGTCCTGCGAAACACAAAAGTGAGTAGTGGGAGAAAAATGAAACGGTGTGATAAGAGGTCAGATAAGCAACGGGTCTGACTCTGAAAGGCCGCTCTCAGCCCCTTTGATGTTTTGGCGTTTGCATCATTCAGGAGAGACCTCGATGCTTCACACTCTGTCTGGACATGGGAGAGGAGGAAACATGGCCAAGGTCAGAGTATGGAACAGAGGGATGTTAAGGAAAAAGCAAAAATGCCTACACGCCCACCACCACTACCAGTGTTTATATACAGTATTTTTTATTATACAATACTGATGCCAGCAGGATGTCATGGGTAAAGACAAAGATTGGACAAAATAGCAAAAAGAAAAGCTTGATGTTTAGAATCAGGACCCCAGAGTAAGACTGGCCGGTTTACATCAAAGACAGTAGACTCTTATTGTTAGTGCCAACAGTGTGACAATTGACATTAGTAAGCAAGGTCCCTTTTCTCTCTGTGTCTTTCATTGGACAATATAAGGTTGTTCCCTCCCCAGCCGCTCTGGTCGTACTGCATTATTCTGCCCTTGTGGTCCAGGTCTTTGTGGGAGCGCAGCAGATGCTTCCTGGAGGAAGTGGAGGGAGAATGGCAGGAAGAGAGGCTGAACTGGAAGCATTTTATCCCCTCACTCTGGACAGTTAGAAGTGGGCTTGGGAGAGGGAAAGGGCTGGAGGAGAGGGGGAGCGTGAAATCACAGGAAATGGAATTATGATCAGCCCGGAAAAGCCACTGAGCCAGAGAGGAGGGTGAAGGGGTGGGGTTGGTTTGAAGGTTGGGTGAAAAATGGAGTGATTCAAATCTGAAGTCATAGTAGTTGTACTTGTGCACTTCCTTGTTGACCCCAGTTTGAAGTTTGTTTTCGAAATAATGGAATCGATGAGCAGCCTTACCAGCGTTTTTGTAATACCAATATGTTGTTTGTGAGCCGTGTCCATATAATGCTGGAAAGCGCTTGACCCAGCTCAGCTTTGTTTGTTTCTATAACAACAGAGGTTTGAAAGCACCATTGTATTTACTGTGAACCTACAAACTCTTGAGTGTAGATCACTTCAATCCTACCAAATCACAGCAAGCATCCTTAGATTTTTAGATCATAGCTCATAGACACACAGAACAAGCAGATTAACGAGTGTGGAATTTATGCCAGTGGCTTTAAATAATAAATTAACTTTGCCTAGTTATTAGATTAGATGTAAAGACTTTGCCTATCATTCAAACTAGTGTCAGAGATTGTTTTGTGGATCCAGCATCCAGCAATTAACGGTTTTACAGGATGTGATCCTAAAAGCGGAAATCGTTGATTAAAAAAAATACAGATTTTGGCACATGGAGTGCTTCATGATAACTCAATGCTGAATTGCACATTTCCTTTAAAATAGGTATATTTTTAATCCAACACTAAGCTTAACTTTACATTACACAATCCTCCACACAGAATTTCATTAACTCCTAACACCCACTCTGTGTTCCCTGAGACTGGTGAGTCATTATCTGATGACAGAAATGCTTTTGGAGAAAAAAAAACTACTCCAGGACTTCCTATGATTTCAATATGCTTTACCTGGCAGGGCCTAAATATGCTAATGGGTCTTACTGCCTTGTAACAACAAGCTCTTATGATTCATAGAGATGATTATGCAAAATTAAAATTTTTACAGGCTGCCTGTGAAGAAGAGTATGCTTAACAGACATACGTTAAACATTCAGCCTCGGTCTGTCAAACCGTGAAGGAACTAAAGGGCGACAGGGCGGCCAGTGGAATACGCACTGAACACTGAAAATTCGGATGAGGGAGCTGGCGGAGATTCCTCAATGTGCCCACGAGGGTCTAGAAGCGTCAGATTATCCTACTCATTCTAATGAAGTTGGCCAGAGGCCAACAATCACTGTCTTCATAATCAAGCACCACTGAGATTCTCCTTCCAGTCTTTATTCCTGCCGGGGAGTTTATAATGGTGCTTTTATATATTTTTCCCTGTCACCTGCCAGTGTTTGCTAAGGCAGATGTTTGTTGAAGTCAGAGCACTTTTGGGACAGCTTACAGTATATTTTCAGAAATCCAAACAATAAGGATTATTTACATCTCTGTTTGTTTTGGCTGATGCTTTTGTTCATTGCAACTGTTCAGCACTGACCTTGTGCACTTATTGCCCCAACACAAAGAACTCTCCTGTGATGAATGTGCGTGGGTGAGTGTGTGTGTGTGTGTGTGTTTGTGAGACATACAGAGGGGGAGAGAGAGAGAGAGCGAGACTGCTTGCATCTGTGCGCCCTGTTCTACAATGCTGGCCTGTCTCCAGGTTTGCGTCTGTGCCAGTGAACAGCCGGCCACCGCTGCACCCCCAGTCAGGCAGCGTCCCTGTTGCTGTCGCCCTGTGCCGTAGTTTTCTCACTAAAGCCAGAGAGTTGCACAGCTTGAAGGCAGTGACAAAGCATAGTGGTCTGTTTCTGTGCAAAGGAAAACTCTGGAGTAAACCAACAGCCCTGTTGTCATTGAGATCATTGAGTGCTATTGGTAAGAAAAGAAACATGAAATTTGGTTCAATATATTGACTATCATCACAGTTCACAACTATGCCATTTTCATTTTGCATCAGGATTTTGCACTTACTGTATATGTATAAAATTTGCTTTATTCCATGTAATGGGTGTTACACGCATGGATGCCTTTTTACACGCACACACACACACACACACACACACAGACACACAGTGAAGCCATGTATGGTGCTGATGTGTGCTGTGTGCGAGTAGTGTTTGAGTGCTTGGGCTTGTGGGTGCTGCAGTAGTGGAGTGTGGGTGGGCCTGGCCAGCAGACTGAGTCAGAGCAGAGAGCTGTTGTTCTTCTCCTCTCACAGCGCAGCTCCTCAGCCAGCCATCTCAGAATGCAGATTAGGCCTCAGCCGCAGGGCGCAGGTTCCTCTTGTAGCGGCCCGCGCCGCCTCGCACAGCACTGGGCTGCTCTGCCTCACAGCCAGCGAGAGAAGGAGGGGGGCCGTTCAGCTCACAAGCAACTTCACATCTCAGCTCACGTCTTCTTTAACCTCTTAAGGCACACTCCTATTTTTCCTTTTTTTTAAAAAAAACGGCATACCCAAATTTAAAGCTTGACAGTTCCTATAGTTTTAGACTCAGGGATGTGCCTCATACCATTGGAAAGGTGACACCCTCAAGTTTTTTCTAGAAGAATATGTATGTTTCTGTGACATATGGACACAGAGTTGTAGAGGTTGGAACTAAGTTTTTTTTTTCCGCTCATTTCAAATGTCTATGAACTAACTAAGATATGAAGGTACCATCCATATGATACCCGCAAATAAAAAAATCTTAGTCCTAACTCCATCTCTCAGCTTGTTACACCAAAAATTTGAAGTCAAAAGCCCAAAAATATGATTTTTGAATATACATTTTTGTAAAATATGTTTATGCGTTTTGCTTGGGACCCCTATGTAAATTCCCATAGAGACTTTTTGTAAACAAGAGGGCCTACTGACATTCAAAAGTTTATAACTTGAAAACCCCTTTACCTAGAAACATAAAATTGGTTTCAAATGAA
>JAGFZM010002203.1:194164-249730 GCA_017657215.1 Limnothrissa miodon
TATATATATATATATATATATATATATATATATATATATATATATATCCTATAGAGGAGTTTCTTAATGTTGAATGTTAGGAAAAGGGGATAAATCTGGACAGGAAGTGGTGTTAGCTGTTTTTCAGGCTAGTCAGACAGGGCTCTTGGTAGTGTGACACGACATGGATGCTGCAGCAATTAAAGCAGTATGATCCGACTAATGAGAAACCACGCTGTCAGGTCCAAACCTCACAACACATGAATAAAATATGCTGACATTTAAGCAAACTCAATAGACCCATGCAAACAATACCAATTAATCAACAAAAACAAGGCCACCCATTGGACACAGTGGGCACGGTGGAACCTCTGTTCCTTCGTATTCAATTGAAATCTGGCCAGTACATTTGACAGTATAAGAGATCGCTATTGGGAAAGGTGACCTTTTCAGTGGGTTTGTGTGCAAAAGACATTACTTTAGCATTAGATAAGAAAGTGTATCTTTTTAAAAATGGGAAGAATATTTCAGGATATGAAAACCACCTTCAATGCAAGTACAGGCAGATTAAGTAATTCATGAATGCTTTAGCAGTGCTGCAGTGAGCCCTTTTTATCACACACACACACGCTCACTCATAAGTCTACCGTCCTTCAGACGGCAAAGAAAGCCGCCTCTGTTTTCTCACGGTTATTAATGAGTGGTGCAGGAGGTTTGTCCTTTGATACGGCCATTGTGTAAAAAGTTTGGCTTGGCACAGGATTTCTTCCCATGGTTCCTTCCCAGTGGCTGGGCGCAGGGTGTGGAACGACTGCCCAGGGAGGGGACTCAGTGTACCCGTCTGTCTGACAGACAGCAAGAGTCCATCTCTCTCCCTCTCTTTTTTTCTCTAAGTCTGGAGCCTCAGTACACTGGATGATACGACAGGTAATTGGCTCCTGATTTTCTTTTTCATCATCGTCTTCTTCCTCCGTGTTCTACTGTTGGAACATCCCTAATGGAGACAAGCTGATGTACCTTTTGTAAAGAGAATCAATTTTGTGGAAGGCAATTTGGGGAAATGCTTCAGTCGAGTCTGGAGAGAGAAACTACCCACAGGAACTTGAAATGCATTAAGCATTTTCTACCCAAAAGATGCACATGTGAGAATGGATTTAAGGGGGCAAATTGTTCACTAGATCTTTCAAGCTTGTTCTGATTTTAAAATGGACAGATTTAGTCAATATGTTTTTCTCTCTATATAATATTTTTTTCAATTTAAACTCATGTCATTCAGAGGACAAATCATTTTTGTATAAGTGTGTAGCTTCAGTATTACTGTTTTTTCATTTTTGTTTTTTGTGTGTGTGCGTGTGTGCTTTTGTGACCACTCAGGAGTGACCGTAGGAATTTTATTTGTTTGTGATTGAAAGGCTGAAGTTAATAGAGGCAGTTATTTTACATTTTCTTGAAAGGAATGCCTGTTAACCCCTGAAACCTGAACACATGAATGCTGCTATCTTATACAGACTGTATCTGAGAAAGTCTAAAGGCTTGTCATCAGCATGTGATCAGCTTTGCCAGGTTCAAAAGTAGGTAAGGTCACACAGGCTTATGTAATCATGAACAATAGGGACTGAGTGCCCCTGAAAGCCCATTGAAATGGACAGAGATGCATACTGGAGTAGACGAGTGGAGTAAAAGTGCAAGTGCTATATCGAAAAATTGAGTAGAAGTGTTCTTTAAACACCATACTTAATTGAAAGTAGGCCTAGGCCTACTAAAGTATTCAAAATGTTTTGTACTTAAGTATTCCAAGTAAGTATTTCAAAAATTACTACTCGAGTACTGAAAGTAAAAGTACAAGTACTCTTTATACTAAAGAAAGCAGGCAAAGTTTCAATATCATGTTTATATTATTTCAACTATTTAATGTTAAGGGTCCAATAAAAGACGACATAAATTAACCACTTAACAGTCAAAACCTTTTGTGATGTTATTTACCTAACATAGTCGTGTTAAGCATCATTTGAAACCTTGTAATCTCAGAAAAAGCAAAACGTGAACCATTTGTAAAGTAATTGTGTATAGCACTTGTTGAAAATAATGCCGTCTGTTACCATTCAAAATAGCCCCCCACTACCCCTCATCCCTTGGTGAGTTATTACCTACTTTCTCGTCAGTGTGTGTCCACAGCAATGAGTTGATGTTACATGTTGGGGCTTGAAATATTCACACGAGTCCAAATAAAGAGAGTTTCGACTGTATTTTATACCAAATATGTTGTGTATGTGGACATACAATCTTGAACAAAGTGAACAAAGTAAAGAAAAAAACAGCACCATGCATTTCTGCCGAAAACAGCATTTTAGGGATAGTAATCCCCTATTGTTGCCAACTTCACAGTGCCAGGTAGCATTGCGAAAGGCAGATAGGAAGATGCGGTGTTCTTACATAGGCCTACTGCTTGATCGCTTGAATTGCCCAATGATGAGCCAGCTTCATTAAACCTGGTAACAGAGCAATCTTTTGCTCTGGCATTGATATGGGTTTGGTATGATTTGGTAACATTTTACAGTAACGAGTAACGATTCATCACATGAAAAATGTGATGAGTATTAAATAAAAAAATATGTAGTGCAGTAAAAGTGGAAGTAGGAGAAAAAATAATACTCCGATAAAGTACAGGTACTTAAGTGGTTCTACTTCGTTACTAAACATCTCTGGAAATGGAAATAGGAAAAGCATGATGGTATTAAAGGTGCTCTATGAGATGCTGTAGGATTTTAGCACGATTTCATTTTTGTCTCAAATTGTAGGCATCTCTCTTTGATCGGCTTGCTTTTTAGTAAAGACAGTTACACCCACTTTTTATGTCTGTGCTAGGACACCAAAGCCATAGGTTCTGGAGATATATGAACACACCTCTTCGTCATCTGCAGAAAGACAAGGTAGCTGGGGTCAATGCGCTCTATGTCAAATCATTTTTTATTTTTCAGTTAGACTCTCCGGGATTTGACAACAAAACATATCAAGGCAACTCCAAACTCTTTTTGTTGTGGCTGCCTGACACCCCTAGATGTCTTTTTGCCAGCAAGTTTTGGTATTTCAGGGCAGCAGGATTCTTGGTGGTGCCCGTGGCCTTATTACAGGATATCCTTGTTGCCTAGTCCCCCTCTCTGTCCTCTCCTTCTTCACTCTGATCCTATAACCCCCATCACAATCATGGAGGAAGCGATAATGGACACAGCTAAGAAAGACGAGGCCTGGTTCCTTTAATCTTTTTTGGGATTAGGGGGGGAGGGACAGCAGGAGGAAATGTTCTTCTCGTCCCCAGAGAAGGCAGCCTCCTTTACTGCAACAGTAATAACCCCCGCCAAGCCTCAGTAGCTTCTGCCAGGGGACTGTGAACAAGACACTACAGAGAGAAGAAAAACACACACACACAAAAAAAAAACCATTTGCCGCAATTTTGACAGCAGCAAACTATTTATAGATTTCCTATCAGTCCCACGCTGCCTGTCGCTGTATATTTAATTACAGGTAGATGCTTGACTGTGTTCTCCCTCTCTCAGGGTTTATCTGCATTGAGAGCTCTAGAGCCAAAGCCAGGTGATAAGGATTCTCCGCTAGGCTCTATCAGCGCCACGATCTGGGTATTTACTCGGATTAACATCCCCACCCTGGCTGCCACACACAGTCCCATGGGACAGCAGTTTTCTTCCAGAAGCATTTCTCTCTCTCTCTCTCTCTCTCCCATTCTCTGTCTCATTACTAAAATGAAAGTCAGACATAATTTAGTATCATAGTCACAAGTACACTGGTCTTTAACTGATCTTGCCTCGGGACTTATCAAGATCATTGTGAAGTCAAAATGACCGGATTTACTAAAAACCCACCAAGGCCACCTATTTCAAGCATCAGAGGAAAAGGTGTCTGATTTACCTATTCTAAACCATATAAATGAGATAAAAACGCCAAGGCTGGATGCAGCGTAATTTAAATGAATTCTTGGTCCTAAATTGGGGTTTCTGTGTGGAATCCTTTCAGTTCCCAGATGTAGCCGTTCACTTCATTGCAAAGGTGCTATAAGGAGAGCATGATGTGAAGCTAAAGGAGATGGAGTTTAGGTATTGCTCCTCAGGTCTGTGCAGTTCAAAATGTTCGCACACAGTACTGCTGCATGTGCTAAACATAGAGTGTCTGAATGGACACAGTGAATGGGGCTGAGCAGGTTTGGGGCTCCTGATTGCAAATAGTGATGTAATGATGCCTCAATCAAACGTCATTCATCTGGGGCCAGATGCCTTCCATTCAGTCCCGGGAGATGAAAGAGGTGTGTGTGAGTGTGTTGGTAAGTAGCACAACACATAAAGTACCCATCTCTGTTGATGCTAGGCAGATGAGATTTCAGAATTTACATCATAATTGATATTTTAAAAATCTCAGTTCATAATGTTGTCCTCTTAATAAATCACTAAATGCAATAAGTGCTACTTATTGAAGAGGAAATAGCAGAGAGGGTTTAAGCGGTCACTAACCAAGACCTTTGGAAATAGCACTGGTGATAATCTAATTCTTGATGATTCACTCATGCATGAGAAATTATAGCTAAATAAGTAGCTCTATGAATTGGGACTTTCATTCATTTTAAGGTCCACAGATTCAAAATAGAGCCAAGATGACTCATGACTGACTCATTTCTTTAAAAATGTCCTTCAAGTACATGTGCACAATTAAAATAACAATAGACACAATAGAATCGAACAGACTGCAGATGACGTGCAGTTTTCCTTTGGAGAAGAACAATAATGTTGAGAGTACATTCAAAACAAAGTTGTTGTAGAAACGAGATGGCCCGGTCCCATGATCTGTTCACATAGTGTGCAAGGATAGTAAGTTGAACGGTTGGCAGTACTTTGTACACAACTCTTATAAAACAACAACAGCACTGTAGTTCTTTATTTGGTGTCTCTAATTGAAACCAGCTCCATCGGTAAGGAAAGATGTCCTTGTGATAACCCTCCCCAGTGAAATGAAACCCACTCTGGCAGCCCTGTTGATCACTGCTGTGTGTGTGGAGGAGAAAGCAAGCCAAGCCATTTGGGGCTGGGGTTATGGAGATTTACGATGCCGCCGCCTGATGTCCTATCGAGCCGGCCAAGAGGACAAGCGGAGGCAGCTGAACGAGCGGCCATTGTGTTTCGCTAGCTAATTATCAACACCAGCAATTCAGCATCACATCTGATGTGCTATGAGAGGGCAGCACTAACATGATATATAATTTTTTGCAAGGCCTGAATACCTGAGATGAAGAATAAGATATAATTGAATTTATAAATGAGGTTGTTTCTAATAAGTGTTGTTGCCAGATATGCGGAAAAGCCACCAATCCCCTCAAGTCCTCAAGTGCTTTTCGTCAACCATGCATTTTTATCTCTGGCATGCAGCTCATGGAAAACTAATTACTTCTTCCTGGATTAAACAGTCTTCCCTATTTGAAAGAGAACGGAAAAAAACAAGAAAATGTGTGGCAGCGAGAGAGAGAGCAGAAAATGAGTGTCAAGGAGTCAAAATGTTTTAATGGAGTTCACCTGGATTCAGGGCATTTCTGGGAATAGAAGATCCTCTGATAACAATGCACCAGTCATTTATCAGCGGCTGACAAAAGGCACCACAGACAAGCACTGTCAGATAGAGACACTAGCGGCAAGCATTGCAATCTCACCACCATGCAAACAAGCGGTGGACAAGCCAGATAAATGAACATCTTTCATCTAGTTTCAAAAAGGGCATAACCTAATAGGCTAAGCTCACTGTTTTGTTAATATTTCACAAGCAGACAACCCATTCAATTCTAGACCTAAGGCTATAAGTTGGCACTTCACACAGCATAAAATATTAACATTTATTAAAATACACAGGGACATCATGTAGTGAGAGTTTCATTAGGTATACGAGGAAGGAAATGACTCCAAAGCAGGCGTACATACTCTGGGTTACAACTGTGTGAGACATTCAGCAACCAGTGTCATTTTGTTCTTCCTTATGCTCAGTTTATTCATTTTGTCACAGTGTCTAATGCAGGACCCAAGCACAACATGAAGTCTTGACCTAGTCACTGTCTACATTTGCCAGAGCCACTGAGAACTTAAACTAAAGGATAAATGCATCCAATATTGGCTTCACAGGTTGAAGGGACAGCGTGCCCAGCCCTTTCCTGGTGAGCTGAAGTCAAACACTGCAGGCTTGCCGGGGAAGATCTGAGAGAAATTCTGTTATGACAGCTTATACTGTCTCAACCTGGATGCGTGCAAAGGAGTGATGAAACATTTCAGTTCAGTATACAGGTGCCACTAATACGGCATTGGTTCAATAAGACCTAGTCTACCTTCCGATCTGGGCCCAATTTAAATATAATAAGAGATGACAAGACAGGTTTAAAAGTACTTTACAAGCCAGTCTTACAGTACTTCAAAGTCAAAGTCAGTTTTATTTGACATACAAAGGAATCGAAATTACGTTTCACACTTGTCCCATGCGTAGACGGTGACAACAACAAAAACAATTAAACATTAAGGTAATTTTAAGTAAAAAAAAGTGCAAGTAGGCTTAGGGCATTATACTTATACTTTGCTTAATGATCAACAAAAAAGATGGTTAATCTATTTTGTTAAGGGATTTCTCTGACATGACTTGTTGTCAGACTTATGACTCCATTCTAACAGGGCTGGTTCTGCAGCAGCTTTAGTCTGTCTCTGGTGAGCACGTTCTATAGAGCACACACACCAAAAGAGAGGGAACATGAACTACTGCAATTACATCAGTTATATAAAGGCAGTTTTACTGAAAGCCATCACATCCAAAATGGCAACACAGTGCCATGGTATGTGAACGATGATTACATGAAATCTGAGAATTCACTCTCCTTGGCTGTGGAACTTACACAGAAAAAATGTTTGGAAACCTTTCACAAAATTATTTGCATCAACACCCTGGCATTGTGTTGTGCTACAAACATTACAGTTTTCTGGGCAATTGCCCATAATAACAATAAAGTGCATCACCATTAAGACTGGTACCAGGAAAGGCAACTATGATGGTCTAATGGCATACAACACAAATGGCTGCCAGACAGATGCTTGCACACAGTTTTGCCAATTCAATAGGATACAATGGAAACTGTATAGTATATCTTGCCACTGACAACATAAAGTATAATTGCTTGTGCTCTCTGTGTGTTTGCTAGAATAGCCTTGTGATGATTGTAGCATGATCCCTGCTGTGCTGAGGATGAGACGGCGGGACAACAAGAGAATGGACTCCAATGTAGAGAAGGAACTCTAATTAGTGTGTGGGCTTTATGTGACAAGACTGCTAGCGAGGGGTGTAATTTCTGCGGAAATAGTTACATCATGGCTTAATTGTAGGATTACAGAACTAGGCTGGAAAATAGCGCATATGAAAAAGAAAGAAAGTGAATATGTGGTAGAGTTTAGTGGTGAAATTCTTGGTTGTTTGGTTAGAAAAAACATCTTTCATGTCCTTTGTTAAACTCAGTTTTATAGCTAAAAAAATTAAGACATTAGATATAGGCTACAACACCATTTGCAATGAATATTATTTTGATAGTCCAACTTTAACAATACCATTAGGAATGCAGTTCAATTGTATCCAAAACGGCATAAAAAGTGTGCATTTCTGAACATAGACTTTAAATATAAAAGAAGGGTTTGCATTTTAACTCTTGAAATGGTTTACATATAACAATTTTTTCAATAAACTTTCAATTCAATAATAGAAAATAAAATAAAACACTCTAAATGTCAGATATTTTTTTAAATTTGTTCAAGGGATTATTGTCAGGCATTCTGTATTAAATCAAACCTGCTGTATTAATTCATTTAATATTCATATGGGGTAGGTTTATTTGGCTGTTTATGGATTGTCCGAACAACATGACAATACATTGCATCGATAATCTGCATATTTTTTCTTTGAGCCTGTCAAACACTCTCCTGAAACCTGTTCCTTCTTCACATTGTCTTTGCTATGAACTGCATAGCTGAGGTAATTTCCCCGTCCTCAAGAACTTCTACGTGATACGTCCAGTGAAGACGGGCATATGGACAGGGCAGCTCTAGTACATATTTAAAATGATCTTATATGAGAGGCCCTTTGGAACATTGAGAGTAAGGTCACATGATTGCTCCCAACCTGGGGAAGGTGAAGACTATGCCATATTGTCCATAACACATTTGTAACACCAAAAGCAGGTTTGTTACAAAGAAAATAACACTGTTTACCACAGAAAGCTAAAAGGAAAATCTAGAACATTTCAGCCCTGTTGTTGCTGAAGTTGTAAATAGGTAAAATAAAATAATAGGTAAAATTCTCATTTCTTTCCCTACTGATAGAATCTGATGAATGATCTTAAACAACAGGCTATTGATTGCAATTTGCTGAAATATACCATTTTTGGTCATAAAATGACATTTCAATTAGAAATTAGAATTATTGTTATTATAAGAACTATTGCAGAAAAGTGAATTGGCCAGCAAACTCCATAACCTCACAGAGGTTATCTGGCAACAGGAAGATGAGAGATAATAGACCCGACAAGGCAGGCAAGCTCAAGGTCGCTTTTAAAGCAATCTGGGGTTCCATAAAACCTTCCCAGTGACTCAGGCAGCTTGAGCTCAATGCTATACCACCAGTAATGCAGTAGGCATGGCCCACCTATGGACTGAGTGCTTATGCAGTTCACAACAATACTTTTCAGAGGGGTTTCTAAAAATCTTAAAATAAGGTAAAATATGGTTCTATAACTTTATAAGATACTGAATTTTGGGATTTCACTAGCTGTAAGTCACAATCATTAAAAGAAATACAAACAGTGGCTTGAAATATCTTGCTTTGTGTGTGATTAAATATACATAATTATTATACAATTTTAAAAATTTCACTTTTATAGGGAATTACTAAAATCAATAGACTTCATTAAAAAATACCTGTGTACATTTTGTTTCTTGACCTGAATTGACTGAAAGACACGAGGTACAGAAACCTCATGTGACTCTGTGTGTCAAGTTCTTGATGTACCAAAATGTTAAGAGAACCAGATGGAAATTCTGGGCTCAACCCGTAATCCCACAGCAATAGCAACAAGGGAGCGCTACTCTAGAATCTTTGGACTGTAGCACTCTAGAATCTTTGCTAACAGACTTGTTAGGAAGGAGATTTACTAACATTTTACACACAGCTTCTCTAGCTGGCACCCGTTACAGCACAAATGCTAAATAAACAGTCAGGTGTACATGGGGCAATAATCCCTAAACTCTCAGCTTGCAGGTACAGTGTGTCTCACGTATGTCTATACATAATCTTCAGTCCTCATTTTTCCACCAAACAGCACAGTTAAGCACAGGAGTTATTACTGACAGCCAACAAGGACCTGATTCAGTCTACAGTACCTGTGTTACCCCTGCCTGCAATGTGAGAAATGGCCATTGATATGTGGTATGTGTTCATGGAAGACATTATAATATGAATACCTAGACGACTGAAGAAAGCAGAAGGCTTGTGTTTGTGTGTGTGTGTGTGTTTGTGTGTGTGTTTGTGTGTGTGGGTGGGTGGGTGAGAGAGAGAGGGAGAGAAAGGGAGTGGATGATGTATCACATGTTGTCAGAACCATGTCTTAAGCTGTGGCAGGGAGGAGGAGGCCATCCATTCACCTATTAATCACCCCTCAAAACCCCTCTTAAAGTCCTCTATTCTAGACCTAACCAGTCACTGCTGATTCTGTGAAGCTTCAGCTCTGTCTAAACAGAGGGGATTTGAGGTCTTGAGGTCTGATTTCATTTGGCTTGTAGAGATTTATTGAACTTCCATTCATTGCATTTGGCAAATTGAAAAATCTATTTTTTGTGCCTGTCTTTCTGCTCACACTGTCCCATGTAAAGTGTTTGCCTCTACATGCGGTGTACAAATCTATAAAAAGACATTTTATCACTCTGTCCAGTTCTGTCAGAGTGATGAGACCCTACACATTCAGTTTTGTGATCCCACTCCATTTGGCAATTGGTACAACGTATTGCAGTCACATGTAGTTACCACCCCTAAACGTATTAACCTCATGTACAGTATGTAAAATTGACTAGTTAAAAATAACTAATATTAAGAATGATTAAGTGTAAGTCAGTATAAGACTTCAGTATAAGACATCAGTATAAGGCTAGTCATCTGGTTTGCACTGCAAAAGTCACCATCATAACTGAAGAAAAGAAAACACTGTTGATAGAGAGGACATATCAGCACACTGGAGAGAAAATTCAAATTTCTCCCTGTGAGGTCTGTCCATGCTGACGACAACTCCACAGCTAGCAGCCCAGAGATGCATCCACTGAGCTCTTCTCACAAAACACGCCTGTCCTTGACTTTGACTTCACCCGCACTCTCATGCATTCAGTCAGGAGTGTCATGAGTGCAGTGAAACCTGGCCTGTTCACATTAATTAATTCATTCATTCATTCATTCTCACTTTTCTGTACAAAAGCAAGATAGATAGATAGATAGATAGATACTTTATTGATCCCCAAGGGGAAATTCAAGAAAGTAAGACACCTGCAGTAAGACCTGGCCCACTCCCATTAATTAATTAATTCATTCATTCATTCATTCATTCTCACTTTTCTGTACAACAGTAAGAGACCTGCGGTAAGACCTGGCCCACTCCCATTCATTCATTCATTAATTAATTAATTCATTCATTCACTCACACTTTTCTGTACAAAAGTAAGAGACCTGCAGTAAAACCTGGCCCACTCCCATTCATTCATTCATTCTCACTATTCTGTAAAAAAAAACAAGAGAGTGAGAGCTGACCCTCTTTCTGTCATTCATAGATACTACCTGCTCTATAAAAGCAAGAGACCTGCAGTGAGAGCTGACCTGCTCTCAGTCATTCCTAGATACTACCTGCTCTATAAAAGCAAGAGACCTGCTTATTCTGGCTCACTCCTTTCTTGTGGTGTTTTGATGTTTCGCAGGCTAACTCACAGTGGCATCCCAGGCTTCCACACACCCAAACACACACACAAACACACCCTCCACCCCCCATGTTTGTGAGCTTCCTTCTGTCCATGAAATTGAGGTCAATTAGCGAAGGTCATTATGAGCTGCGTGCGCTGGCTAGCGTTAGCCCATTAACCTGATGCTATATATGGACTGTGCAGCAGGAGACGCACACGCTGGCTGTCAGGTTCCCAGCTAATGGAAATGTCACAGTGGGTGGACATGATAGGCTCCACCAGCAGTTGTATATGATCATTAGGGGATCACTATCGCAAGCAACTACACGGCATTTGAGAAGAATTGTACATAAATGTACATATTTGGGAATATATTTAAGGGATGGTGAAATAAAAGTCCCTATTTTACTCGAGGATAGTAGATATGACTGGTATTTTCCAATTAACTACAAATATTGTTACTACTGCCACTGCAAATGATTATCTCATAGACGTCAGTTATATCCCTAATTAGGACATTTTCTTCTATAAAGTGATTGGTTTAGTGTGCAGACCGCTGTCAAAGGAATAACCTTTGACCTTTCACACTTACCTTACCTCTCTACTGATGAAAGAAAACACCATAAGAAAATGTCATACGCTCCTCACCATTAGTCACACACACACATCCGCACGCACACACACACACACACACACACACACACTCACACTTCCATTCCATGTTCTATTCTTTTCATTTGTACGAGAAGCCCGGGGTTAAGTCCTCCTACTCTCCTGGATCTAATCAGGGTGCCAGTGACATGAATGGGTACATGGGACTCAGGGCAGGGAACACTGAGTCACTTAGTGAGGATTCAGCTGAAAGAAAAGCGTTGAGTTCTCGGATACATTTCCTTTGGGTGATTCACTATGCTCCCATTCATTTGTTATTGAAAATTAGTGCTTACTCTCACCTTCCACACACACACACACACACACACACAGGAGAAATGCTTTTGTGTTGGTATGCTTTCCGTGCCATCCATTAACCATCTCTAAAAACGTGGCATTAGGCATGTGCTGCCAGAGTAGCTCACTCAAGGCCAAAGCCAAACTCAAAGCCATTACAATTAGTGTTCTCACTCCTAGTAATTTTAGGCACAACATTCGCCTAGACATAAATGCTGTGTGATACATACATATTCATTAATCAGAAAGGATTTAAATTGTATATTTTATATGAAAACATTATTGTATTTCTAATCTTTGTTCATATGTGATGCTGTGTTCTACTAGGGTGACCAGATTTCCTGAGTCTGAAACCGGGACACTTTGCGCGTGACCGTAATGCTCGTGCACGCACCCGCATTTCTTTTCTTTTTTTTCTTTTTTTTTACTAAACATGCACCGCCAGACACAGATTTACAGATGAGTTACACAGCAATGTAGCCTATGAATAGCCCACTGAATACCAAGACTGCCGTGACGTCGGCTCAGATTGAAAGATGGTGACGGCAATGAAGCTTAAGAAACTCACAACTTGCCTATTAGGCTATGTCAATTTTGTGTTTTATTGTCATTTTCATTATTGGTAATGGAAGGCTAATGGTAAAATCCATCAAAATGACGGATGGCCTTCAGATTTTTCCGCGATGGCTAAAAAAAATCTGTCAATGCACTGAACGCTGACAGAATTCTCCAACCAAGTCCAACCAAAAAATCTGGGTCATGGTATACAACATTGGGGGTGATTTTGTTTGATTTTCTATTACTTTTCTTTAATCGTAGCTAACTAGGTTTTCTATCTTTATTTAGCCTATTGAAGGTATGGGTGTGTTTATCTGTCCTTGCTATATTGATAATGTTATGGGCCTAGCATCACTGCCTTCTGTGTCCCATAGTCTTTGTATGGCAGAGCGGAGTAGTGATATAGGTGATCAGATGATTCAATAAATTCAATTTTATTTATATAGCGCATTTTTACAATGCATTTTTCAAATGATGAATTTATCTGCTTAATTTAACTGTGCTGCTGTCTCTCAGTTTTTCAGTACCTTCACTTTTAGTTTTGGTTGCAGCATTTTATTGACTTAGAGTAGGCTAAATTATTTCTATGTTACATACCCACTAATACATTGTTACATTATTTCTATGTTACATACACACTGATACATTATTACATTACTTCTATAAATACCTACTAATACGTGTGCTGTTTCACTGTCCAGGCTCTACAATCTTGTTCCCTCCTTATTAGTTTCTGTCTGCCCCTGTGTCACTTCTGTTTTTGTTTACTTCCTGGTTCTGTGCTCCATGTGCTCCTTTGTTTATCCCTGTCATGTGACCCCCATTAACTCCACCCCTCACCTCTACCCAGTTGTGTTCATTATTACTCTCATTTGTCCCTGTCTTGTTTCACCTGATTCCTGTTCCTTTGTGTGACTGTGGATTTAAACCCTCAGTCCTCAGCCTTTGTTTGTGCTCATTTGTGCTGTCGTATTGGTTTCTTGATTAGTTGAATTTGCACAAATAAAGCCTCTTTTGTTCCTTAGATTGTCATGCAATTAGGTTCTTGTTTAAAAACAGTAACACAATAAAATACTAAGAAGTTCTAGGTCTGAGATCATGCACTCAAAATAGCATGACTGCAAGGACTGGCTTGTAATCACATGATTGTCATGATTCCACCTAACAGTTACATGCAAGTGGAAGTTGCAATCACTGTAAATGGATAGTTTCAAAGTTATGTGTTGAAAAGAAACGGGTTTAAGCACTGTGATGTGACAGCCCTTCTAAGTTTGCAGATGTCGGGTTGGCTTCCTATTTGTTTGATAAACTGCCAGGCTTTCTTGAGCCTTGTGGAAATGCATTTATTTTCAGCTTAATTACTGCACCATGAATGGATTCAACCTGTTGATGTCACTTTTTACAGCCATGACAGTAAACAAGTGAAAGGATTTGTTTGAATAAAACCCCAAAACATTTTGAGTGTTTTTAAACTACATCCATGTAGCGGATGCCAACGTCAATCTGAAGGGGATCCCTTTAAAACAGTTGCTGTCACACCATGCAATATTTAACGCACAAGTCTATGACAACGCCAAACCTGCCCCTATTTCTGCACCTGCATTGCTGTATTCCACCCCCTCAACATTCTACAGTAGCTCACATGTCCATCATTACCTCATTAGCCAATAGCCCTGTAGTTCAAGGTCACTGAAAGCTGTCAAGCTTTCTGAAAGCTGAAAGCAGAAACTGAAAGCTGGCAAGAAGAAGAACCAGGAAATGTACTACATTAGAGACTGAATAACGAATCAATAACTGAGTGGGGTGTAGCAAAATGAATTTGAAATTAAGTTAAGTGTTCAATTAGTGTTAGTTGCTGGTTCGCTCGTCTATTTCGCATCAGTTTTTTTTTCACATCAGATTTCTCCACCAGTCAGTTCAATAAGTTCTTTCTTTCTCTCCCTCTCTCTCTTTCTTAGCATTTCTCTCCCCTCCCATTTACACTACTAAACAGCCCAACACCTTTCTCCTCCACCTCCTCGTCTCTGTCTCCACATGTCCCCCCAGAAGCCCCTCATTAACATACATGATGTGCCGTCAGTCAGACCTCATGGCTTCATTCCCTATTTATGACTCCGTGTCCCCAGGGGGAGCTGGCCTGTCTGGGAGAGGTCAGTTGGCCCGTTAATCAGATATGTTCTCTGGGAATATGATTCTCTGCATCAGGGGAAGAGCTCTGAGGAAAGGAGCCTTAGCTATAACACTCACACACTTGTTCAGTTCCCCATCCTTCAGGCCCGTTTGGCTTATTACTGTCAATTCATTAGGGAATTATTATTGTCCTCTAGCAATGCTTTCAGGTGAAAAACACTGCAGCAAAACTGCTACATCAACTCCTTTTATATAGATGTAGCACTGTGTGAAGACAGTCCATTTGATTTACGCATTCCACTTCATATCTACTTTTTCTTTGGACAGCAGATGTAGCAGTGAGTTGGAGAGCCACCTGCTATCATATTCTGAGCCTCTTCTGTAGTTCACACAACACACCTGGTTGGGAGTCAGAAATAGACTCATGATTCATAAAGAATTCACATGTGTTGATTTGTTTCTCTTTTTATTTGTTGTCAATGAGACTTTTTTTCTATTTTGTTCTTTTGTTTACCATTTCTGTTTTGTCACTTCAGAATAAGAGTGGCTGAATAAGAGCACCCATCATGCTGTACCTGGTGCAAGCTCTCCTAATGCTGTGTGCGTGTGTGGTGCGCTGCCGCTGTTTTTATGAGGAGATTTAGTCACTCAGTCAGGCTTGAAATGACACTTTACACTGGTGCTCTCTGGCTACCCACAGCATCATAGTCCTCGCCTGTCACCAGCCGTCCCATCCAGCCTACCTGAGCATGGGACTGATATATCACACCTCTCACCAGAGGTAATGTGTCTGTAGTGTGTGTGTGTGGTTGTATGTGTTGTGTGTATGTGTCTGTGTGATTAGGGAGTGAAATAACATGGCTCACAAACAATATCTCACTCTCAGCTTCTTCCCCCACTTGTTTTCTCTCTTGTGTGCTTTATCATGATCTCTTCCTCTTTGTGTAGCTCTCTAAATTTGTGTCCAATTTTAACCTTCCTCTCTCTCTCTCTCTCTCTCTTCCTGTCAATTCTCATCAGCGACCATCTGCTCTGTTTATTTTCTAAGGAAGGCCAGGTCAGTGGCGAGTAGGTTGTTTGGTCAGGCTGGTGTTAGAAGGCGATAGGGCAGGATCCATTGTGAGCCCTCAGTTACGTCCCTACAGCTAATGTGAACATCAAACATCCCAGCACACCATTGTGTTCAGGTGACACTGTGCACATAACAACAGGTACAGTAGAGCCAGGAAGCATTCTGTTGTGCTTGCAAGCCCAAGAACCCCTGTGCATACAGCCAGTGTCAATGAATTGTGTGTGTGTGTGTGTGTGTGTGTGTGTGTGTTGAGGTTGGGGGATGCACTGTTACCACTTTTTGAAATATGCGTCTTTATTAGAAGTAGGTAGGAAAGGTTTTCCAGGAGCACTTCTGACCATATTAAAAGGGGTTTGGGTGCCTGAATTGTGTATTTCTAAAATGTTTTTTTAAAAGGTTTTCCCAGATCTAATACCCTTCCCTTAAAGTAATGGTTTGAAATGTCGCAGATGACTTGTCTCAATAGATTTGATCATACCAGACCTTCTGGGATAGCAATGACTTGGTTTGTTTTGGCTTCTCAATCTACTTATGGGTTTCAAGGCAAAATGCCTAATTGTGCATTGTTTTGATTTACGCCATGTATCTAGTGGTTATTAAAGCTTATTCAAGTTCTGCTGTCAGACAGAGTTTGTTCATGTGGAGAAAGATGGTGACTCAACACTAGTTTTGAAGGAAAGCAAGAGGGCATTGTGTTCTCTGGTCTATTCTATTCTGGTCTAGTCTTGTGGCCTATGTCTATTCTCTGCCTTCTGACATTATAGCCTTTGTGATCTTGTGCCTTCTGGTAAGATGCACTGATAATGTTCTTGTTCTCCACCTCACCTCACTTTACGGATCACCTGAACTTGGACTTCCTGTTCCTGCACTGTGTGAGAGTACTGAGCCAGTTCCTGTTCTTTGCTCTGCATTTATGTCTCATGTTTGTGCTCTTGCATTTCAGGACTCCTCGTCTGCAGAATTTGTTCCTTAATATTGCATCTGGTACATGAGTAGCCTGGCTTGCGCGACAAAGCTCATGGGATCTTAGTCTGGCCATCCTACATTACTAAACGTCTTCTGGGAGGCGGGCTTAACCTGCGTCCAACAGATGCCTCTGTATACTACTTGACAAATCTACAACCAATCAGACCACTCATTCCGATGACGTATGTGTAAGCTTGTTTCTCATTGGTGCCCACAGATTTGGGAAAAATAATTCCTCTAAAACGGAAGCCTGGCCAGACTGACTTGCTCGCGAAATTGAATGTAGCGTCACAGGAAGTATGGCGGGCCCAGGCTAGTACATGAGGCTTCATGTTGCTCCTTATGCTTTGACTATCTGTTTTCTGTGATGTTGATCCTGCATTTCTTAAGTAGCCTAAAGCTCGGTTCTGACTGCTGATGAATTAAATCTCTTTGCTAAAATATAAGCCCAATCCCCAAAGATTTAAATTAGCTTTGTAATTAATTTATCTAATTCAACTGATCCGATTCAAGATCCATATCTAACATTTTTCATTTCTGCCATCACTATTCCACTGAAATTGAATTAAAACAGACAATTATGTACTTTACAACCCCAATTCCATGTAATTTCTATACATTTAAATAAGTCACGACTGGTTAATTACTACAAATGAACACCTACCTGTCATGCATGCTAAATCACCATTATCTATCACACCCACTTTGACACCCCTTCCTTTTTCCAGCTCAACCACCTTCCTCTGCCCTGACTCCCCACACAATAGATAATGACTAGAGCCAAAATTGCTTTGAGGGCTGTTGAACGGACCAAATGGTGAAGAATACAAGAAACACGTGTGTTAAGGGTAGAGTTAAGTTTTTGGGCTGCTTGTTATTGTGGAGTTAATTACTTGGGGCTTAGTTAATAATTACTTGGTGTTACTTTAACCAATTATTATTCGGGTACCACAAAGGAATACCCCCTTCTGAATGAAAGTGAAGTGTTATTGACACTGGCATTCCAAAGTAACCTGCTCAAAAATGTGATGTGTGTTAAAATGGGCCTGCTCTCTCTTAAAGGAGAAGGCAAGTGTGACTTGGACCTGGACTGTACTGAAAGATGTTACCGAGTACAAACATATCCAATGCCCACCTCCGTTCATCCCCAGCATTCCGCATTAAACAGTTTTTAGACGAAGCTTTCATTAACCTTACACTGCTAGCTATAGGGGCATCACTTTGCCTATGCAGCTAAATTGCTATTTTTTACACCATTAACAAGGTTCAAAGTAACTCCACACTTCATTGGTAGAGTTCTGAGGGCCCTGACATTTAAAATGAGACAATGAGAATTTTGAAAGGGTACTTTATTAAAAAGACAGTTTATAAAGACAGTACCTTCTTGTGCCATCTTGAAATTAAATTACAATAAGTCGATTGACGAACAGATTGAAATGATATTCTGTTGAAGTGCTTGGATTTCATCTGAAAATATATGGTGACTATCTACATGAGCACTAAAGCACCAACAAATGATGAAATGATGAAGACTTTGACCAAAGACATTTATAAAGTTGTAGCTTGTCAATCGACTTATCGTGATTTAATTTCAAGATGGCGGTGACCGGGAAATTCTGAGAAGGTACTGTCTTTATAAACTGTACCTGTACACTTTCAAAATTCTCATTGTCTCGTTTTAAATGTCAGGGCTCTCAGAAGTCTACCAATAAAATGTGGAGTTACTCTGAACCTTGTTAATGGTGTAAAAATAGCGATTTAGCTGCATAGACTATGCAATGCCCCCAGTGTAGCAGTGTAAGGCTAATGAAAGCTTTGGCTAAAACGGTGTAAAATGCGAAATGCTGGGAATGACCGGAGGTCGGTATTGGATATATGTTTGTACTTGGTAACATCTTTCAGTACAGCCCAGGTCAAAATCACACCAGCCTTGTCCTTTAAGGCGTGGCCCTCGAGGTTTGTGATGAAATAGTATACATGCATCTGATTAATCACATTAAGGAAATGAGATGAGCGCATAAATCTTTCCTAACTGCGAGACACTGTTTGAAAGCATCCCTTTTGCTTCACTTAAGCAATTGAGCAAGAAAACTGTATGCATGAATATTTTTCTCATTATGTGTTGAGTTATTTGGCCCTCGGGGCTAAAAACAGAGTATAGAACATGTATATGGTTTCCATAGCCCAGATTGCAGTAGTCTCTAGAGATGGTAACTCATAGAATCTCAGACAGCATCATTAATGTCATGTTGTCAATGCAGAAGGGAGCCCAGGAAATCCAGGTAATGCAGTAATATTTTATGGATTTTTTTATGGAAGACAATTACCTGGCCTCCATGAAGTGCCTTCATTTGGTATCAATATTTTCTCAGGCCATTTCAGAAAACAACAACGCTGACATACATTGTTCCACTTTGCTGGACAAAATTCCACATAGTTTTTCCATAAGCTTTGTAAAACAAGCCCATTATTACCTGCTTTTAAAGCACTAGATGGTAGATACAGCATTGCTGAGCTATGGAATGGAATGCAGAAAGAAATGACAGACCTCATGTGGTTACAACTTTTTCCCATTTATCCACACTGATGAGCTGTGTGTGTGTATGTGAGTGAATGAGAGAGAGAGAGATTTGACTCGTTTCAGCAGGTACAATATGAGTGATATTTATGTGCACTTGGTAGGTCTGCAATAATTCTCTGCAATTTTGAGTTATTGCATGCCAATCAAAATGAAACAATGCCTTGAAAACAGTATATATTTCCATGCATGTTCAAACAAGAAGATGGCAGTAGACAGATTTGCATTGCAAACATGTCCTTGTCTGTTTCTTTCACAAGGTCGTGAGAGGTCGTTCATGTGGCAAGACTGCATTTGATTCCCACGTAGTGGAAACACGTTCAAATGAAGAGAAGAAATGGGATCATGCATGGGCATGCGGGGAAAAAATGAAAGTCATAGATGTGACCCAGGAGCCTTTAAATACACCCTCACACATAGCCACATTTCCGTGTGTGTGTGTGTGTGTGTGTGTGTGTGTTGGCAATGTGTTCATCTTTGCAACAAGGGCAAATAAAATGACATATTGGGGGGAAAAAAGCAAATGGTAGGGTCTCCGGGTGTGGGTGACCTTTTCTAGAGACGTGTGGGTTTTTCCATTTATTTGGATGTTCTTCTGCCTAGGGTTGGAGCTCAGATCAATCCCAGCGCTGCTGTGCAATGGCAGCTCTGAGCCCCAGAGCTACAGATCAACAATGACAGCCAGCGTTGAGCACAACCCTGCTTCATCTCTGTAGACTTGCAACTTACATCCTCCACTCGCTGTCTCCCCCCGCACGGAGCGCTGCAAAGGGGCGAATAACCCATACTTGCCAAGGGTCCTCAGACATGACAGAGATATCTAAATCTCAGCAATGGGGTTTTTGATGAAATATAAAATATCTACAGCCCAAGGGTCTGTCTGTTTTCTTGGCATAAACAGTTATTCTGTTCCTGTTCTCACAGAGGGTTCCTTGACACAGTCAAAGCACTTGAAGGTGGTTCTCCTCAGCGTAATTAGCTGGATGTATGTGGAAGGTGACAGGAGCTGTGATGGGCCGCGTGAAATGTGACGCCTCCCACACTGAGGGTGTCAGGTTTAATAACATCACGCCACGGTTTTGTTTACGCTTAAAAATGAATGGCATATGGAATGTGTGCAGAGCCTCCCCCCCACACACACACACAAACACACACACAAATACACACAAACACACAATCATATACAGACACAAGCAGAATAAAGCATTTATTTGAAAAGCTATGGACTTGACTCTGTTGACTCTGCTGGTCACATTTTGGAGGGCTCTCTCCCCCTCGGAGGTCTGGAGTACGGGGGGAAAAAGTGGGTGATTAGATGGAGCCAGGAGACCAGGGCTGGAGAAGTGAGGCAGCAGAACTGCATAAGACACCAGAGATTGAAAACCACTCAGGAGTGGAGAGCTAATTCAGACTGTGGAAGCAATAGACAGATTTGCTGCAATGTTCACTGCAATGTTCTCTTTCTCTCTCACTCACTCACTCACACACACACACACACACACACACACACACACATTTGATCTTACACAAACGGGTTACAGCACAAAATACAGTTCCCTCTCGCATATGCACCTAACCAATTTAACAGCATAATCTAATCTGAAGTGGTTAGTCTTACTGTATTCTGACCAACTATTAAGTGGCGGCCAGATACCTACCGTGAGTCATTTTGTAGAGAGTAATTTCTTCAAATAACTTTGCTGAGAGTAATTTCTTCATAAGAGGTTTGCCTGAAGTGCACTGATCAATGTGACAAGCTGTCTCCATTCAAATGTCTATAATGACGTTGTGCTCAACCTGAAGGTGCAATTAAAGCAAACTGCCTTTTCATTTATCTTTTAGTGTGCCACTTGGCGAGGTACTAAAATTAATATAGGTGTTTTGGCAGCGGAGTGACTGATGTCTCCTGACAGCCCCAGTGCTGGACTGCATCTGTATTAGACTTGTCATTTTTCATTCGTACAAGTGGAGTGGATTGTTGGCCAGAGTTTGTTGTGGATGTACTGCACATCAGAGAATTTTCAAAACGATCCATTTTTTGGAAATAACAGAAAATGCTTCCATATCGCTTGCAAGTGTTATTCTTCCCCAGAGGTGTTTTCGTTCCATTGAAGAGCAGCAAGCGGAATTGAGCCGATGCAGTAGACACGCACTGCACTCATGATGATCTTTGAGTTCAGTTTAAAAAGTACCAAAAACTGAATGCAAAATAAGAGTGTAGCAAGTGCCTGCACAGATGCCTTGGGCTAATGCACTTCAGTAGCATCCTGCCGTGATGAATCATTGGGGTGCAGACGTGTAGTCTGGTTCCGATAAAATCATTGGTCCAGTGTGGGCCCTTTATCGGTCACAGTGGCACAAGAAAGGAGGGTAGAAAATGCAACAGCCTTTGTTCAGAAACCACAGAGAGGTCCAGTGTAAAGATACCAGCACATCAATACTCCACAGCTGAAAAGAGGTTGTTGTTGCACATATTGTAGGAATTCACCCAAGGCTATACATTTCGCCCTAGATGGTAGTCGCTTTGTGATAGGTGACCCTGATGAACGAACACTGAAATTTGAATTGAGACTCTGGCGTGAAGCTAATGACTAGCCCCCGGCTTCAGGGCCACTCGCAGGGAGACGCACAGAAGAGAAGGGAAGAGCAGCCCCCCTTACTGGGTTTGCTATTAGAATCAGGCTGGCTAGTGTCGATTCCACCTGTTTCTGTCTGTTTTTTCTCCAAAAAGTGTCTGTGAGTGTTGACCCTGCAATTACAACCCCTGTCTTCCTGCTCTGTCTAGCCCCATGCAATGTCTGTATATGTATATTTCACTGTCTGTACTTGTACTGATGTTGAGTGATAATGGATTATTGTGTAACAGCAATAAAGGTGTTCCTACTACTACTACATATTCTGCATGCTGTCACTCTTTGTTGCAAGGCGCTTTTGCATGAATTAGCGCAAATAACGGGGGTTGAGTGAGACTCAGGGGTGTTTGTCGGCGAGAGCAAGTGTGAATCAACAGGCCCCAGGCGAGCTCTACACACATATAAGTGAGAGGGATGTGCAAATACAGCATGTTAAACCCGCCAGCAGGAAAAAAAAGGACAAGAAGCAAAGAAGCAGGCACCCACAGTGTTGACTTCAGCATTAATGGTGTTCACTCACTGCATTACATTGTGTTGGTTTCTTGTTTTGCTTCGATATTACATTATTAATATTAAAAATACATGATTATTGTTTTCAAACATGGCGTAATGCAGAATTAGCTCATACTCACACACAGACTCACACACAGACTCACACATTGCCCTGGGATGTAACTCTCTGAAGGAAAAATAACAGAGGATGCAAGGTTGCCATGGGAACATCAACACGAGTTTATCTTAAGTGTCAGGATCTCATCAAATTGCACTGGCACACAGCACCTGCTATGCCGTATCTGGAGGGGCTTCTGGGAATGTTGGAACTGTATGACCTCAAACTTAGGTAAAAGCTGTATATATTGGGGTATTGTTGCCTATGATACCACATTTCACCTACAGGTCTGAGTTGGCTGTGGTTTAAGGCCACATACCTTCGTTTAGCCTAACTTACAGCCTATGCCGATATGCAACCTAAGCTGGTATGCCTATCTAATTGCAATATTTCAGGCAATACATTGGAAACTGTATGATTACAATGGAAATTGTAAAGTGTAAACTCACGGTAGGGTGATTTGTCTGTGAAGATTCTCATTCATCCATATCATGGTAATCAGGTGCTTATCGTGTTTCTTGCTTTTCTTGCCCAAGTGTATACGGTGTTTAGGATGGTGTTTTACAGTTAGTAAGATTTTCCTATATAAAAATAAAGAAGAACAACAATCAATTTTGCAGTGATGACTGCAGTCACTTACTTTGCTAAACCACCCTGCAGTGGTTATTTATAGTATTCATATTGGTCAAAATGTAATCTACATTCAAATTAAAAAATCCTTTTTTCCTTCCTTTTGACAATTTATTTATATACAGTAGTGCATTTTATACACAAAGGAATTTCAATGTGCTCTACAAAATAACAGACAAAAACAAACACATCAAGAATAAAATGAATGAAGGTATAACATGCTTAAAATATAAGAGAATTGAAAAAGTGACGCATACATGACTTAGTTCAGTTGGACCCAGTTGGAGGGCAGCCATTAAGTTCTTTCTCTAGGTCTAGAGAACAGATTGTACATCCTCCACCTCCGTATGCATTTAAGCAGGACAGGCTTGAGGGCACCTTTTCATCTGATGTTGTATCACAAGGAACAGTCTTGAACCCAGCTGTACAGCTGTGTCACAGGGAAAAATGTAGAAAATTGATGGGATCTGGCATTTTGCTCTCTCTCTCTCATTCACACCCACCCACCCACACACACACACACACACACCAGAAAGTAGTGCTCCTTGTTACAGCATGATCAAAGAACGATGGTCTTAACCCGCCTCCACACACACACACACACACACACACACACATCACCACAACCACCACTACTGGGACTGATGTTTCACTGGAATTAATATCCCTTTCCAAAGCCTCCAGGTATTCTGAGTGAATGATTTAGCCACCTGTCTCTGCAACGCAACATCAGTCCAGTCCATTAGTTGTTCTAATCTAAGTCTATGTTACCCCTTCACAAAGATGTGCTTTTTCATAAATATTTACCACCACCATTAACTTCAAATATTCGCTACATAGGCATTCGCCATCTTGAAATATACATTAGCAGGATTAGTAGATTGCCGAAGCTGTAATACATACTTTGAACTGCGTGGCGCAAGGCTAAATAGTAGGTTTGTGACATTTCTACACATTGGACCTTTAAGGGGTGTGGGGCAATTTTTCTCCAGTCACCGGGGCCAAAATTAGCCAAAGAAATACTAAAACTAAGATTAAAACTAGACTAAAAAAATCCCCTTAACCAGCCTCACAAAATTCACAACTGTTCATAGCGATTGTTAATAGACGTTAATAAGGTATACCGTCCCAAAACAGTCCCTCTCGAGCTCCAGATAGGCTGGCATTCTAATAGAATAGAACTGCACTGGGTGAATGCTTGTGCTTTCTCATTCTGGTCTGGTTTACTGTACCTATTGTAAAGATTTGACAAAATTAGGCCACACCAATAAAATTAGTTGGCTCTCGGATTTTTTCAGGAAAAATATGCATGAATTCCTACTAAATCCCCATTAAGTTTAACGGGAGTCCCTTTTACTACCGGTCTCCTAAAAAGGCGTGGCAGCCGCTCGAACACTACGTCATCGATACAGGAAGAATCTCCTTATGATTTGTCTCGCTTCAACCATCTCTGGTTAAAGCCACAGTGGCAGCCGCCATATTGAGTTCTATCCATTGTCACTCTGCCTGCTGAAGAATTACGTTGGGACCCGATTGGGACCATTGGGACTGTTGATGGGGCTCTAACAATGGGTTAGCCAATCCAGTTATTCTTTAGAGATCAGTGGTCTGGCCAGGCTGCCGTTTTAGAGGAATTATTTTTCCCAAATTTGTGGGCACCAATGAGAAACAAGCTTACGCATATGTCATCGGGATGAGTGGTCTGATTGGTTGTAGATTCGTAAAGTAGTATACAGAGGCATCTGATGGACGCAGATTAAGCCCGCCTCCCAGAAGACGTTTAGTAATGTAGGATGGCCAGACTAAGCTCCCATGAGCTTTGTCGCGCAAGCCAGGCTATCACCAGATAGCAATTAGTGCCTAAAACTCTGTGATCAGCGCAACGGAGATGAATATTCATCAACGTGCAGTCACATGAATCTAGAAGAGACTTTGCATGAGAAACAGAAGCGTGTGTGTGTGCGCGCGCGAGGATGTGAGTGTGTAGGCACATGCTATTCATTTATTTATTGATTTTGATGGCGAAAAACTTCGAATGGGTTTTTATTTCGCCTCTCAATCAATGAAATATCAAACTCACCTCCACAGAGTTGCACAAGTTAGCAGACTGCTCTCGGCACCGTGAGTACAACTGCGCAAAGTTCTCATCCTCTTTAATTTCAATGCACTTGTCAAATGTTTTTCTCTTCTGACTAAATATTCTAATAATCGCAAATACTGGCCTATAGCAGAAGCCCCTTCCACTGGCATCTTTCCTTAGCCTCGCCCTCGCCAGCCCCGCCCTGGACTTTCATTTCATTTCGACCAGAGGGTCTGGGAGCACTCCACTGACAATCAGGTCAGCATTCTGCCGGCCCAATCAGCGATACGTGGGAGTGTTCTAGTGAGCAATGACTCGTTGAGCTGCGCAGTGTGCATAATGGCGGCAGCGAACTTAGTACAGGAGACTATTCAGTCTGTTGTGGGAACGCTTCGGAACACACAGGAACTGAAGTCTGAACAAGAACAATCTTTATTTAATTTTATCTGTGGAAGATGTCGTGGCCCTACTACCCATAGGGTTCGGGAAAAGTTTGATTTTCAAGCTTGCTCCATTAGTTTCCAAGGAAGTGGCTAGGCTAAATGGTAGGGAAGCTATCATCCTTCACAAGCCGTCGCGTTGCATACGTCATGACCAGGCGTTAGCAGTTGGGTAAAGGCAGATCCAATTAGTTTAAACTTCAGCAGAAACCACATATCTAATGAGAGAACGATTGTCAATGGAGTGCTCCCAGACCCTCTGGACGAAATGAAATTAAAGTGTATGCGTATGTATGTAACCCTAACCCTGGTGTATGCGCGGCCCTACATACTACACCATAGGATCTATTTGCTCCTTCATATACACAAAGTGCCAAATAAAACATGACGGAAGTTTTAATTCGCTACGATACATGTTTTGGAACATCATAGAGCTCCACTAACCACTTGGTGAGTAGCACTTTTTTAAAACCAGTGTTTTAAGGATAGAAACAACACATGCCCATTGCTAGCCATTTTGAAGGCAGGCAGAGGCGATTCTACATATCCCAAATAGCCGAGACAGAAGTAATCGTCAAAATTTCGAAGTCAACCACTTTATTGCATTTTAGACAACCTGTGAAAGGGGCTTAATGTGTTAAAAACCGAACTATCCCTTTAAGAAGGTATTTTTTTATGCTAGCAAATTAAAGTGTCAGCAGTAACACTGATCGGTCTATGTGCAGTTAAACTAATAATGGAGTTGGTATTGGGTCAAACCACAGTCTATGGGTCAAACACAATTCTATACAACACATTCTATGAAGTCCGGTTTATTTCATCAATCAGATTAAGAACAAAAACACATGCTAAAAATGTAGACTATTTTTTCTCGATATGCCTAAAGCCTGTATTTTAAAGTATTGTGATGGCTTTATTTCTATAACTTCAAGACAAACCGCGCTTCAAAATAAACCTACACACTGTAACCTACGACTATAGGCCTACATAAACTGTAAAATATCGGATGAACGGACATTACAACAGTAACCAGACCTAACTTTTTGGAGCACAAATTTGCAGGTAACGTAGCGCTAGTTTACTTTACTGCCTCACCTGCCCATATAGAAGGCACGGGCCTAAATGTTGGCAAAAGCAGCCCAATGCCAAGTCTTTTTTTTCCCCAATGCCAAGTCATATCCACCCAATCTGGGGGTCAGACACGCACACGCGTGCTCGCAAAGCTTACACATTATTTTCACGGCACTGTCTGTCATCTTACAAGAATACAAACAATGTGCACAGCGCACTATGGATACCGCCGCAGAACCTACTGGCCGGTCCTTGGCGGTCACTTTTTGGCGTACTCCTTCAAGTCTTCAGGGCTGCAGCGCCAAGCTTCCAGGCAGGTCAGGTCAGGGCACTTTTACGCGGATCACGTGATTGAGGGTAGCGAGGGTACCGAACTTTGGTAGCGAAATCATTTTTTTTTTTAACGGCTACAGAAAGGCTCTCATACACATATTTTCAAAAAACAACAACACATTGATAAAAGGGCACTTAGGGCATCAAGGGGCAAAGGGGCAGGTGCTCAAGCACCCACCCACCCCCCTGCACTTGTCTGTCCCATATAATTGCTTCTATCAATGTCACCTACAAGAAGCATGTGAACAAAAAGAAACTGTCATTATATAATTGATCTCAAGGCAAATTCACAGGAAAAGTATCATTGAACTAGCTCTTAAAGTTAGTGTGGCACATATTTTGCAAATTTAAAAATAGAAATAAATGTCTTAATGTCCATAGGAGAAACTCCTGTTCAGTAAATGATTACTTCATATGGCAGAATGGGAAAAGTCATCAAACACAGCCTAAATTGAAATGTTTCCCAAGAATAATCAAACAGAAAAAAAGGAACAAAAACTCAGCTCATGTTTGACTGAGGAGCATTTTATTAAGAAATCACACTAATACTGTTTGAAACTATGCATAAATATCCAAGTCTTTCCAGACAGTAGGCAGCGTTCGCATCCGACAAGTCCGTGACTTAAGTTTTGCTGTTGGCTTTGTAGCTTATATGCCAGCATAATGTGATATAGAACCAGCAAGAGGGATTTGATGACAGACAGAGGGAGAAAAGAGTGGGGAAGAATAAGGGCTCTATAAATAACTCATTGTTTTGCTGCTACAAAGGCCGGGGTGAGAACAAAAGCACTCAGCCTTAATTGGGTACACTGGCAGCCTGTTCATTTCGGCGCCTCACCATCAAGACCGCCACCGCCGGTGTTGATACAAGGTAGACTATTGTTGGATTTAGCATATTCTTCCACGCTCTTTCATAGAAACTCATTGAGATAAGACATCCAAAATAAAGCCATTGTTCAAAGTGTCAGAGAAACGTCCTATTCTTAAAGTTTAAGATGCGAATAACAAAAAGGTAAGAAACAAATATTGAACGTCAAAGGAAAAGTATCCTCAGTTCGCAAGGGGTGGAGTTGAGTTAGTGTTTCTGAGAAAAGTGGCTCTGGCATTTTTTATGTGCCCACCTACACATTAAGCGCCTTCTGCATTCAGTAACAATCGTTGCGTCTCTTCAAACAATCACTGGAGACAGACTTGAGGACCAAAGTTACATTGGGAGGCTTAGCTGCCAGACTCAGTAGGCAGTCACTTTCCTATGGCAATCACACCAGCAGAACAGAACAGCAGAAGCAAAGACAGAGTAGAGTAGGAGAGATGAGAGAGAGAGAGAGAGATGCGACCAAGAGGAGAGGGAGGAGAGGGACATATTGAGGCACAAAGAAAGGGGTGGGGTGGGTGAGCAGGCAAAAAGTAAAATATAGTAATCAGAGGGAGCAGCTGAGGACTTCAGTGTTAAACTGATAGATCCCGCACTGCACTGGCTGCTGTATTCCTTTGAGGCAGGGGGGCTGGTCATATTGGCGGTAAAGTAAAGGTTGGGGTGAGGTGGGGTTAAGAGAGTCTGTGTGTTGAGTGGCGGTTTGAACAGGCTGCATTACCCCCCCCACCCCCACCCCGTACACCCCTATTATCGACCCCGGCTCCTTAGGCTGCGCTGGAGACGGCCAATTTCTTCAGGTGGTCCATGAACACCTGCAGGCTAACGTCGTCCGTCAGGATGGGCGCCCCAGACTCCTGGTCAAAAAAACACACACAGGGAAGAGGGAGGAGTGAAATGGCAGACACCTCGTTCAAACAGGAAACATTTCGGCTTCCTTTTGACAGACTTGCTAATGAAACACATTAGCCTGAAGCAAGACAGGGTCAGATCTTTTTGTTGTTGAGAAGTATTTATTATCTAGGGTGACTAACATACAACCACAGTTACACATTCACACGCTCACACACACATAAATAACACAGCAGCCTAGAGTACTTTAGGAGTACTTACACCACACACCCAGCACTCACACACACACTCAAGCACACACACACATCTTACCTGGCCCCAGGCATACATGTTGTTGTGTGTCTGAGATGGATTGACTTTGGAGAGCAGGAAGCGAGCCTGAAGGGGAGGGAAGAGGAAGAAGAATGTATCGTCGAGGAACATCATCCACAATGACAGAGCAGAGGCCTGGAGGCCCAATGGACAGAGCATGGACATGGAGGCATACTTCATTAAGGCCCATATGCTATGGTAATTAGTATTACCCTAAACAATACGCCGTACGTCCATAGAAAACACTAAGAGTGTTGTATGAGCTGTGTGATGAGCTGGAGTGTTGCATGTGATGTGTGACGAGCTAGATGTTTTCACAACAGAATTTTCCCCTGTAATGTGTAGCTCTGTCTATATGTGTGTACCGACTGGATTGGTTGTTGAGATGCACTGTTTGGTTGGCAGGGATTGATGTTTTTGTCTGTGAATTGTCTGAGCTCATACTCTCTCTCTCTGTGTGTGTGTGTGTGTGTGTGTGTGTCCCGGCATGTTTACATATGACTGTGTACCATCTGGGTAGTGGTCTGACCTGGCTGCCTCCGTGCTCCGTGTCAATATAGCGGGGCATGGGGAAGCGGCTGTGCAGGATCTCCTGGGCGTCGTCCACAGGGGCCTGCAGAAGATGCCGGAAGTTTTCGTACTCGGGCATGTCTTGGTAACCCGCCTTCCTCCACTGAGCCACCGTCTGGTGGGGGGAAGAGCAGGGAGAGAGAGTTAGACGGGGAGAAGAGGCACAGGGCACCACAAAACCAGAAACAAGAGTGAGTACACATACACACACACACACACAAAACAGAATAAAGAATGAGTGTTTCCAGAGAGGTCAAGAAATTGAGAGAGAGAGAATGGTGTATAGTGAGAAATGGGATACAGAGAGAGAGAGATAGAGAGAAGGCATTCAGATGCATTTCACTCGAGCAGACCTTTCCTTACTGAGCCAAGCATTGATTTCCTAACAGAATAGAAAAAAAAAAATTGTCGACACTACAGACTTCTGATAACTGTGTGTAAACTTCCTGAAAACTCGCCCAACAACAATAGCAGCTCAACTACAGGAGTTACTAAGGCATGGTGAAAAAACTGGAATTGAAATTGGCCATGCATCCCAAACCCTGCAAAAGCATTTTCCCCCAGCAGTCTGCTGTGCTGTCAGCCGTCTAGACGCTCACCATCCCCATCTTTTCTCCTCTGGACCTTCCTCTTCCCTCTCCGAGGCCGACTTCAACCACTGCTAAAGTCTCCGCCACTGCGGCTACTCGTTGTTTATTTATTTTTTTTAAAGATATTTTTGGGGCTTTTTTTTGCCTTTAATCATCTACTGTAGGATAGTGAAGAGTGACAGGAAGTGGGAGAGAGAGATGGGGTAGGATAGGAAAATGGGAGGCGCTGTGGCTCAGTGGGCTAAGGCGTCGTGACCCGGGTTCGATTCTGACCTGTGGTCTCTCTCCCATTCATTTCCTCTCCGTCTCTCCACTGTCACTATCTGAATAAAAGGCAAAAAGCCCCCCCCCCCCCAAAAAAAAAAAAATTTAAAAAAAAAAGAATAAAAAAATGAGCTTGGGCTGAACTCAAACCAGGTCCCCGGATTCATGGTACAGCAACTGAGCCACGCCGCCCCTCCTCCTACTCAAGCCTCTCCCATTGACAGCACATTAAAGGCCCACTATGCAACATTTTTCATTTAATTATCCGTTTCATACTGTTTATGATGCTAAAATGAGTCATATAGCGTGGCCTATAGCGGTAGATACAGCACTTGCAATGTTCAGCAGCGTGGACCGCCTCCAATAGGATGCAGTGCAATGCAATGCAATACAGCGGTCTTTAGAGGGAGCTTGTGTTGCTTAGCCCTTCTTTAAGAGGCACTAGCCAAATTGCTCTCAAAGGCTTAAGTGCTACTTGCAGAATTTGCAATCTTGCTGGAGTTGATTGGAAATACAAAGACCATCTCCAGCTTTTGCTGTGGGCCCATCAGGAATGAAAAGTATACCAATCAGATACAAAGCTGTGGAAATGCTTGGCCCCCGCTGGATAAACAACACATTTTGGACATTTTTTTAATTGAAAATATGTAAACACAGTTTCTCTAGGAAATGGATAAAATGCACATTTTTAGCAAACATTAAGGGATCGTTTTTGTGCCATAAATAAAAAAAAAAAAAAAGTGAGTTTCAAAGCCTGTGAACTGATAACGTTAAACTAGAAATCTTTGGTCACAATCAGCAGAAGAAAAAAAAAAAGAAAGAGAAGCACCTTGCCAAATATTAAATATATGAGTGGATCTATCATGCTGAAGTTAAAGAGATTATGGTCTCTACAACGGGACCATGGACGACCTCAAGAGATGCAAGATGAAGGCTTTGGAATGGCCACCACGGTCCTGATTTAAACAGCATTAAAAATGTGTGGGTTAATTTTCAAAGAGCTGTGTGTGCAGACGACCAAAGAATATTACTGAACTAGAAACACTTTGCAAGGCACAAAGGGTAAAAAGTTGGCTATAAAAAGCTGTGTAAAAAATAAAAATATCTGCCAAGGGAGGCGTGACTAATTACTGATTATGCAGGGAGTCCACATTTTTGCACAGGGCAATAAACAACTTCTTCTTCTTTTTTTTCAATTTATAGCTGGTATCAATGTTTGTACATGTATGGTTGGTATTAATGCTTGCAAATATTGTACATTTGCAAGACATACAGTGTATATTTTAAATAATAAAAAAAATGTGTTATCTGTTAAGGGGTGCCCAATTTCTTTTGCACAGTACTGTATTTGATATACCTTCTGCAATACCAGTCATATATTTGATGTACCTTCTGCAATACCAGTCAGATTTTGGGTGTACCTTCTGCAATACCAGTCAGATTTTTGATGTACCCTAGGAGAATCCTTTCAGATACATTATATCTCCAAAATCCACTCAGGCAGCAGACTAGCAAAAATAGAACCTGTGAACCTGTTAACAATGTTCACAATTTTGGCCTGCGCATGTCAAAAAAATCAAATGTATTACCAGTTGTGAAACACTTCTCTGATAATGACTGCAAATATTGTCCACCATGTTGTCAAATGCTTTACAATCAAATATACAAGGGAAGTCAGCAGTGTGTTAATTTTGAGTCTTTTCAAAAATCTTGGGGGGTTGGGAGACCTAAGTGTTCGACCTTCTTAGATAAGCAAGAAGGTCAAACACACACACACACACACACACACACACACACACACACACTGGACAGAGCCTTGCGAAGTGTAGCTTACCTCTCCATGATAGATGAGGATCTGAAAGAAGGTGTCCATGAGAAGGATCCGGTCAGGCAGGATGCTGCTACTGTCCAGCAACACAGGCTAAATAAACACAACAATCAACAACAATCAACTAACAGATTATGCAAACATAAATGAGATGGAGAAAACAGTTTGGAAAGCTCCAGAAAATCATTTATTGTAGGTTAGACTCAACTAGAATCCTTTCGTTTGTTATAGAATCCTTGCTAATTGGGAAGAGAATCAAAATGCCAAGTCATAGTTCCTTGAAAGTAGATAAGCCTTTATTAGCCTGATGGACATCTCCGTCCCGAAGGATTAGCGTGGTCTACAGGCTTTCTTTAGCCCCAACAGCAGCTCTTTGGAGCTCTTGAGGGCGCAAGAGCCATTAGATCTGCTAACAGATGCTGGAGAGACAAGCAAAACAAACGGCCCTGCCATTCAATATCTCCTGGTTATGAAGGCATGACGATGAGGGGTGCCTACATAACCTATTCAGTTCTGCTGGCTCATAAAAGAAGGTGTAAAAACAGCTAAAGTAAACACAAGGGCACATGCCTGCTCTCTTACACCCACACACACACACACACACACACACACACACTCACACCCACAACTGTGTACACTTACACAAACATGTTATTCATGCCCTGACTAATTAATTCCTTGTTGAACAAAACCTTGCGGCTGTCTCGCTTGTCTTTTTTTTCATTTCTATAACAGTCTGCAAGCATTAGTGTTTTTCTTCACCAGTTGTCACCCTCCTCCTAGCGGATGCTCCACAGGTGAGCAGTGTGGTGTGGAAATCTCACTGCAGCAGATGTAGGAAACAGAGGAGCACCAAACAAAACTAACAGCTTGCTCTTTGGTGTAATTAACGAAGACACATTAAAGAGGGCAAAACCTCTCTTCGCAGTTCAACCGCCGTGCTCTGCATCACTCTGACCACCTTACAGTCAAGGGTTTAATCATGCGTCTGTTTACTTTTAACATGAGCTCAGGTGGAGGGAGACAACGGGCTGTGCCTTTTGGTCTGTGCAAACGAACCTGAGTGAAATCACAATGCCTTGTAAAACCAAGAATATCCTATGTTCCTGTGTGTGTGTGTGCGCGCTGGTCTAGTATTCATTCGTCACTGACCTCAGGGGGCCCGTTGAAGCTGTATGCGTACAGGATGGGTTGGATCATGATGAGCGACTGAGTCAGGTCCTGCCTCATGAACTGGTGCCTGTAGTAGGAGCTCTCGTCTGGGCTGTTGTTGAACACCTGCAGGAACGGGGACCTCCGTAGATGGAACATGAACTACGAAAAGAAACAAGAGGAGAGAGAGAGAGAGAGAGAGAGAGAAAACAGAGAGGAAAAGAGAGAAAGAAAAGAGAGAGAGAGAGAAATACATTTGAGCATCAGCCACATTAACAATGACAATGAAAGGTGCAAAATAATATCAAAATATCTCCTTGCAGTGCTGTATTTTTACACCTTCCTGATTCTACCTGCTTTCTGGGCCACCCTTACCTGTGGATAGAGAGAGAAGGTCTCCGAGAAGCGGAATGAGTTAGGGTCATCCTTGTGATAATCTCCAAATTTTTGGCACTGTAAAGGAAGAGACCAAGAGGGACAAAAAAAAAATCAACCAACAAACAAAATAACACAGAAGGCGTGCCCCCTCACAGGCCTTCATTGTCATCAAAACATTCAGACAACTGTCAGTGAAGTGTGTACAGAAGAGCCCCATGTGATGATAGAGTCAACAGGAGTATGATTAGACAAACCATAACAGTGTAGTTCTTATTTACTTTGCTTTTGCCTGAACAGAACACAGCTTGTCGCTCTGTTAAATGTGGGTTTTTGTATGCGTGTGATCGTAGCCAGAAAAGCTGGATACCATCTACCAAAGTACGCGAGTATGAAGCTTTAATGATGTATCTAGCAGTGTCCGACATGTACTAAATAGGGCTGCAAGTACTGTGTCTGAGTTCAGCCTTTTTTGAAGAATTTGAAGATGTCAGCTGAATGTTGGCCATATGAGCAACCATCTAGAACAAATGAATGGGGATCATTAGCTACTGATGCAGCCTAAGAACAGGCCCAGGAGATGGGGGTGGCAGAGCTCAACACTACCAATAAATCATTTAGCTGAAGCCGCCTCTATGCCTATGGGGACTGGGTCTACAGTCTGTCAAGTTCTCTTCAGCCTGAGCACCTCCTCAGCAGGAGCACACAGAGGAGCCTCTGGTGGTCAGAAGGAGTCAATGCTCGCTGAGTCAATGCTCGCTGAAACAACTTAAGGTTCTGACCTGTGGTAGAATTTCAAGACAACTTCATGGTATGGTTAGCTTCACCGTGATATCGAAATAGCGTAATATTGTAATATTAAATATCAAAATATTGTAATATTGTAATATCGTTATATTGTAATATCGTTACATGGAAATATCGAAATATCATGAAGATCAAGAAAAATCCTTGGAAAAATCAGTATAACTTAAACAGAAATATAACTTTTAAGCTCTGCAGTCTCCGGTGGATATATGGACCTGTGTCTGAGTCCGAGTTAAAGTTTTAAGCTAAACCCGTGGAACCCACCAGACGGATGAGCTGTCGGTCCAGCCAGCGCAGAACGTCCGGTCCCTCCTCTGACTCGGCCCGGTACACAGCCAGACGCGCCATCAATATGGCTGCTGCCTCCTGGTCGAACGAGGCTGCAATGCTCTGGATCTGCGTCTGTGCGTCTGCCCAGCTGAGAAAGACACAGAGAGAGACGAAGAGAGAAGGTGTTAAAGCAACATGTCACCGTTTTTCAATATTGAAATGTTCTTTCCCTAACTGAAAGAACTAGGCTAAGCTAAATGTAACAAAGTAGCATCCCACGCCAGAGCAACCAGATGGGACATGTATGTAATAACTTGGCTAAGTTAGGAAAATAACAAGTTTCAATATTGAAAATCTGTGGCATGTCGCTTTAATATTAGAATTTCAAAAAATGTTCAGTCCTTGAGTGACAAATCTGGGATCAACCAAGTGACTCTTTGCTGCCATTCTGTCATTGCGGAACCATCACATAAATGTATTGCCAGGTAGACTGCTGTTGACTTTAAATGAAGAGATGCAGCAGAGCATGCAAATCGTAAATCACAAAAACGGATTAACACCCCCGAATCCTCTCAAAGACCTGTCAGATCGACACCAATCATTTTCGATAAGCACACAGGCTCTACTGTATACAGGCTTCACCGCAGTTACAGCTCTAAGAGTGTCTGTGCTAGTTGGTGGATATAAAACTAGTCTCCAGATGGCTGACATTAATTATCCTCAGGTCTCCATTTCGCTCTCTTTTCATTCCATTCACTCAGACTAGCTACGCCCTGCACTTGGGTCATCTCTAATAAGTCCAGAAAGTGGACTTCTAAGGAAGACCTAATGGTTTTGCACATTTACATAACAACCTGTTTGTGGAGGTGAAGCCTGCTGGGTCAGTCTTGTTATGTTACTTCTATCTAAGAAATGGGCTTTGATAAAACATGCGCACGCTGTTTAGACAGCAAGAGCAGAGCACCCCGAATAGGATGGAGGCTTCCTTTCTGAAGCTATGCCTTTAATGAGTCGTCATGGAAACTGCACAAACTTGACACTACAAGATAGAGAGTATCTGGAGAGGCAGAAAGAGGAGGAAAAAAAAAAGTCACCACAGAATTTACAATCTGAATGTATTCAAAGGCAACCACAACACGGGTCAATCGCTTTGGTTTTTAGATAACACCTTTGGGTGTATTGATGTATTTTACTCCTGAACACCAACATATTAACACAAATATTGTGCTCAAAGGGGCTGACTACTAGTCACACACTATCTCTACACACTAACAAAAAAATAAATAAAACACACGTGCATTAGACACTGGTGGCGAAAAGTCATCCGTTATTTTTATTTATTTGTTTATTTTTTACCAAAAATTAGTTTCTGTCATTGGTGAAGACTACGAGAGTGTGATGGAGGGAGAGAGAGAGAGCGTGTGTTTAGGTTTCAGTGAGAGTGTGTTTAGTCAACTTTGTGATAATGAGCCATGATGGTAATTTGATTACAAAAATCAGTAGTGCTAGTTGATGGAGCCAAACCTATTTGAACTGCAGTTACAATTGCTTAACTTAGGTTTGAATAGAAACACATCCAAAGGACATTCAATCCCATAATCTTAAGGGGACGCCTGATGAAACACACAAACACACACACACAGACACACACACACACACAGGGAATGGTGCACTACACAGTACAGTACTTGCTTCCGTGCGATGGTAGTGACCCGGATGCGCCTCTGGCACACACACACACACACACACACACAGGGCATAGTGCACTATGCGGTACTTACTTCCGTGCGATGGTAGTGACCCGGATGCGCCTCTGGCCGCTGGAGTGTTGGTACTGTGTGACGTACTGCACTGCTCCTCGGCCGCCCTGAGGGATTGGTGCATTGTGCTGGAAACAAAACCCAACAACAGACACACATCAGCCTGAGAGAGAACCATCCAACACATCACAGCAACCCATACAAGTACATACTACAACTACATACTTCACTTTGATTAGTGCAGACCTTGAGCATTGATTTTACGGACACTGGTGTTGATTGTTTGAGGAAGTTCAAAATGCACACTCACACCATTTTTCAATATTTTTCAACCCATTCAAGTACATACCACAATTACATACAAGTACATACTTCACTTTGATTAGTGCGGACCTTGAGCATTGATTGTACAGACACTGATGTTGGTTGTTAGAGAAAGTTCAAAACGCGCACACACACACTATTTTCAATATTTAAATAATTTGTTTATTTAGCAGGGACAATGTGCTGTTAACCCGAGATCATTGTCTGACTGAGCTTAACTATGGTCTGTTACATTCATGTCAGTATTCCCTGAACAGGTCTTGATCTCAAGATAGCAGGGGGGAAAAAATCTTTAAACTGAAAGAATCTGACCGCTTAAGCCACAGATTTTACAGGAGACTCAGCAACAGCTGGAAACATGGCAATTTCTGATTACACAGCATTAACATTAGCAAGAACATTAATCACTTGCTCCATGCGTTTCAGAGCTACTCAGTTTAGCACGGGTGATGCAGTGGAAAGATAATTTTCCATAAGCATCCTATTAGTGGTTTGCAGACTCTTGGTGAGGCAGATTACCATATGGTAATATGCCAATTAATTCAAAACAAAAAGGTCTGTGAAAAAAAAAAAAAAATGTAGGGAGTGAGGGGAGAGAAGTGAAAAGCTGTACATTAGCTAACAGAAAAGACGGTGGTGGTGAACAGCTTCAACAACAGAGCAGAAAAAACAGAGCACAGAGCAGAAAAACAAGCACCTTTAATTGGTGACCAAGAGCTTAGCGCCAAGGCAGAAAAGGGCTCCACGATCATTAATGATTAGGGCTTAAAGCGAATTACTCTCGTGCTTCTTGCCAAATATCACAACCACACTCCACCCAATGCAAAAAGGCCTCATTAACCCGACTGGCAGCAGCCATTATGAGAGGGAGAGGATATTGAATGTGGGTGCAGCTGTTTGCACAGAGACCCTGGTACAGTCTCCCTGTGTCCACACAACCCTCGGCTCTCTAAATGTTAGCCAACTTATTTGCACCAGCGGCAGAGCTGATTGAGATATAGATTGGCGAGAGAGAGAGAGAGAGAGAGAGAGAGAGGAAAAGAAAAACTGTTGCATACTGTAGTTGGGTATCTGGAAGGAGGTGTTTGTCTTTTTACGACAACAGGTGAGATGGGGGCAGGGGCTGTGGGGGTGGGAAAAGCAAGGCAAGTGAGGGCTATGTGGCTTTGGTCCCCATGGAGAGAGATTTAGTGTGTCTGTATGTGTGTGATTATGAGTGTGTGTGTGTGTGTGTGCATGATTATGAGTGAGAGCATGACTGCGCGCGGGTGTGTTTATGAGTGTGTGTGTGTGTGTGTGTGTGTTTGTGTGACACAGGAGAGAGATAGAATGAGTGTGTACATGTGTGAGAGAGAGAGAGAATGAGTGTGTACAAGTGACTGAGACAAGTGAGAGAGAGAGAGAGAGAGAGAGAGAGAGAGAGAGAGAGAGCATGATCTTCAAACACAGCAGGACACTGGCAGATCCATAGCAGCAGAAGTCCCTTGATAGTGACAGATGCTCCACACCCGAACAACTATGAAAACGTGACCATTTCCATCTGTGCCACCAGTCTCTTCTCATGGCTCATCTAGACGGTGAGAGCTCGACTTGGACTGTCAATTTATAGTTCGAAGTTCTAACTTTTTGGAGGAGAAACAGAGTATTTTGTATCTGGACATAAATGTAGCCAACGCAGAGGGAAGAGGAGGAAAAAAATTATACCATTCTCACATTCCCCAAAAAACAAGCCACTGGAATGGAGACGAGAGACGTGGCGTTCGGTACGCTCATGATCTGCTCCAGCGCGTGCTCCGTGTGTGGCAATTCTATGCTCCTGGCCGTAGCGCTTCTCAACAGGAACCTGCGCAAGGACACCTGGCCACTCACTTGCAGTTTCTGCCTGTGCGACCTGGCCCTAGGCCTGTCAATCATGCCTCTTTGTGCTCACACCAGCCTCTTCCGGGCAGTGGAGGGCTACCCCAGCGAGGGCTTCCTCTGCCAGGCCTCCGCCTTCCTCTTCGTCCTGCTCCAGCTGGCCTCTGTGCACTCGCTCACCTGGGCGACGGTGGACAAGTTCACAGAGATTTGCTTCGCGCTCAGCTACGCTCGGGTGTTCACTGCGCGGCGTGTGTGGGCCGTGCTGGCCGCCGTATGGAGCTACTCCCTGCTCAACGCCGTGCTGCCACTGGTCGGGTTCGGCAGCTACGGTTACAGCGTCGGCCGCCACGCATGCGCACCCAGCTTCCGCACATCGGTCATGGGCTTTAACGCGCTCTTCCTCGGCGTGGGCATTATCGTGCCCATCCTGCTCATGTGCTGCCTGTACGGCTACATCGTGTACGTGGCCAAGAAGCAGGCACGACGCGGCACCTTCATCTGCAACGAGCAGCACTGCTTCTATGTGCCTGCCAACAACTACCTGCGTAGCTCGGTTGTAATGATCGCCACCGTAGGTAAGACCTTGTGGGGGTGGGGGTCGTCACAGGCACACCCTGTGTTTGTGAGAACATCCAGGGACATGTTTCATTGCTGAAAGGTCAGCAAAACTTATGAAGTAGGAATGTGAGCACTGTGTTTGGTTTGGGCTCATCAACTCGGCCTGGACATTATGTAATTATTTGAAATAGCGCCGTTTGTTGATCCAGGGTATTGCAGCCCATATGACACTGTTGATCATATTAGTCCGAATATAGGATGTGAACAATGATTCCGTAACAACCTACCTAATTACAACTGTTATTGCACTTTCCATGAAGCAATTTTAACTACACCTAATAATCATTACCGGTTACATAAGTGCAAGAAAAACACACATTCATAGACATTTGCAATTAACTCTTATTCAGAAATCCTTATCAGAAACCTTATTCATTAACCATCAGTTATATAGTTATACAGTAATATGTTTCATAACCCTTTCTGGGCACAAGAGAGGATTTCACAGCTACAGTTTTCCTATGTAAGAGCTGTGAGAGACTTGCTGTGAACGTTGCAAACAAACTATTAAACTACTACAAACTGCTGGAGCTGTCCTCAGTCCCTATTTGGCACACTAAATATAATAACACCAGAGGCTTCTATTTTTACCATACTAGAGAAACTGGCACAGTTAAAACAAACAGACAAAAAACAACTGTTTCTTCTTTGTTTTTGAACAGCCTAGAAATGGCATTTTCACAATTCAGCATTGAAACCCAGCATTACACTTCAGCCTTAAGCTCTGAAAAGGTTACTGCACAAACATGCAACTGTATTCAATCCCACCAAACACAATTTGATGTCTACCCAACATGACAAAAGCTTTGCTCTGTGTTTATCAGTAGATGTATGTACAAGAATAACTTATATGTTTGTAAATGTGTGTCTGTGTTAAATCCCACTGCCTTTGTGTGTGTGTGTGTGTGTGTGTGTGTGTGTGTGTGTGTGTGTGTGTGTGTGTATAGTATGTCTGCTGGTGTGCTGGTTGCCCTACATCGTGATCTGCTTCTACGAGTCTCTGACAGGCACAGAGTACCCTGATCCAGCCTCTGCCGTGGCCATGTGGCTGGTGCTTTTCACCTCTGCACTAAACCCCTGGATCAACTCCATGACTCAAACGTAAACTACACACACAAAGACACAACTACAAAAACTACAAACACACACACACACGCACAAACACACGGCTATTCCACCCACAAGAACTTTAATCATCCCATATCCCATTCTAAATCTATAGCCAAAAGATCGCACTGACAACTTCCACTCCACCAAGAAGGCTTTCAGCAAGAGTTAAATGTGCTTGTAAAATAAGACCTTACTGTTGTCAGATGCAACAGTGCACTGTAACATACATGTGAAACTATTGTGGTCCATCTATGTAACTTGAATCCCCCACATATCTGAAGGGATATTTTATGACGTAATGAACGAAAATCTGACAGAGATGGTTTAACTAAACTTCCAAATGACTGACTAGCTCTATTTTTTCCTTTCCGTCTCCTGTACGCTTTGGTTCCCCCACCCCCACTTCTTTCTCTCTCCTTTCTCAGACGCTACCGGGCGGCCCTGCGTCTCAGTCTAGCCAAGCTTCAGCAAATGTTCCAGCAGCGGCGCAAGAAGGACTCCATTTCTCAGAGCTCTGCCATCCAGCCGGCCAGCACCAGAGAGAGCTGCTCGTCCGCTCCCCCGCCCCTCTCCAGCTCCCCACCTGTCAGTCAGGTGCACTCGAAGGCCCTTCCCAGCACCCCGCGGGCCACCAGCATCAGTGTGAGCACGAGCACGAGCCCAGTAGTTAGCATCCTTCAAGACTGAGTTCATCGTGCCATGCACATTGAAGGCTCAAGTCGAACGTCAACACAGACAGCATAGACACAAACACAAATGCAAACAAAGCTACATGTCACCAAGGACGCCAAAAAACAAATAATTAAAAAAAAAAAACACGATGAGGAGGCTGCGCGTTTCTCAAGCACTTTCTGAGCCAAGTGTGCGAGTGTGCGACCCAGTGGAGCCACGTGAGGGAGTGTGCGGGGGAGTGAAAAGACAGAGCACAAATGGCTTCTGCTTCTTCTTCTTCTTCTGAAGAAACGCTATATCTGTATCTGTATCTGTGTACAGTCGTCTCAATGCATCTGCGGGGGACCCCTGAAGGACCTCCACATACTGCTAGAGTTTAAAAAAAGTATAATAATAATAATAATAATGATTAAAAAGCTTGCTCGCTTGCCAACATGTGCCTTCTCAGTGGCAGCAGTGGGCACTGCACCAATTCAGGACTACTCTCAAGCCATGACAATATTTGTTTGTTATTCATTTAAATAAAACAAATAATATAAAAACCTACCTCCACAATGTTATAGTAGATATTTTGTTATAATAAATAGTCAATGTCTTCCCCCTTAGTCACTGGCTAATTGAAGCAGTTATTTAATAGTACTAATGATTAGAATTGCCACAATGAACGAATTTAACTAATCTATCATTCACTTAGACAGAAACCATCTAGAAATCCAAGCACTGTTTCCAGTCATTTTAGAAGAACATTCCTGAAGACCTTGCACCCTCTGGTGGTGAGACCTGGTAACACGCCTTATCATGAAGAAGGGAATCTGGGAATTATGCCAGCTCTAGATGACTGCTGGAGATGACTCAGTTTCAAGGACAACTCAGACACGTCTTCAGCCAGAGGCTGTGAGGCTGAAAGGTCAGGTGATGAAACTCTCAAACACCACTCACCCAACTGAATCAGCATGCAGAGCTACAATTGGGGTTATCTGGACAGGTATTTATAATCTACGTCACTGACTCAACACATTGAAATACTGAGAGCTCCATCATCTGTGCCATGATTAAAACAGCAATGAGGTGGTGTGTGTGAGTTAGAGAGAGAGAGAGAAAAAAAAGAAAGAAAAAGAACCTTGCGGTGGGGTTGACACATTTTGGAACGAAGGAAGGCTAGTACTGTCACATTTCATAAAACCATTGGTCAGAAAAGTACTAATACTTGCGGCCCCAGCAGGTCAGTGCTTAGTAGAATGTATACTTTGAAGCACTCACCCCTGAATTGGGACACACCCAAGAAGACGGGGGGAGAGAGAGAGAGAAAGAAAGGAGAGATAGACATCCAAACAACTTGTGAGGATGCATATTGTAATGTCAGAAGCTACAGCACAGAACACATAAAATGTACCGAGAGTAGCAGTTTTGGGGTATGTGGCACTGGTTCTAGCCATTATATCATGGCCATTAGCACCACTAACAGGTTCTTGATAGTTTTTAACACTTTAAATGATGTCCATCAATCTAGTTGCCAACACCTTCTCTGCAGATGCGAGTGCAGAGGTAACGATTGAGTGGTTTCAAACAGCTATCCCACGGGTCTGTGTAAATGACCCTTTACCACACTGCTCTAGGAGACAGGGCTGGGGGCAACCGTCTCTCTCTCTCTCTCTCTCTCTCTCTCACACAAACACACACACACACACAGACAGACAGACAGACACACACAAACCCTTACCTGATTGACTACCTCAAAGTAGATAGCCAAAGTGGTGCTTGGATCCAGACCACAGATCTTCCACTGGCAAGTGCCACCGGTACCAATCTCCTGTGAATGTGTGACACATGGACACAGTGAAGTGGATAAGGATGAATGCCTCACTAGATGGTTGGGGGCAGAAATGCGGTACTACTACGGAACTGGCACTAACATTTATGGTAGAAACCAGTCCGAACGCAAAATATGGTGTCTGTGTCTCATTTTGGTGCCAATAAAATCCCCAACTGTGAATTTTTTTGAATGTTAAGACATTACACATTAGGAGCATTACTGCAGGATGCATATCTGCAACGTGCAGCTTCTCCTTTCTGATTACAGCCAAGCATGCACTGTCCATATATAACATTAAACACCTTAAACTATACATAAAGAAGAAGGATACACCCTGTGTAGCCTTCTAGAGCATTTTTTAGCTGTCTTGACTTTGGGCACTGGCATAGTTTTAAAGGTATTGAGTTAGTATTGAATAAAACCCAATCAATACCTAACCCTATTAGGAAAAACACTTCATTCCCATTTAACCAGTAAAGTACATTAATAACACAATTATTACTATGTACAACAAATATTTCCAAGAGAGCCCATTCGGCAGTTTATAAAACTCAGTTTAAGATAATTTACAATACAAACTGAAGTACATGATTTCAGCTGTTGGTGGTAGGGGAAGAGGATCTGAGAGACTGTGTATCGTGTGGGAGACGGATGATGCGGGTGTACTCACATTCTCAGACACACAAGGTCCTTTGGCATTCAGTGAAACACATGGGCCAATCGCTCCTGAAATCTTGACCTCTCGTGAAGTCTAAAAAGAAATCATTCAGGTTTGACAACATTTGGCACTTTTTTCTTCTACAGAGATGAGTCATGTTTGAAGAAAGAATAATACAATGTTACACTACAATAAAAGCTTCCCAAACTTCTGCTTCAACAAAACTTGTGACGACATTACCTTTTCAACTGAGAACTGAATAAAAACTTAAATCTACCTTAATTTCTAAAGTGCCAGCGAAGGCCATCTTGAAAGATCCTTGCACATCTTTTGTAAAGACTCTCTGGAAAGTCTGCTTGAAGAGTGAGGTATTGAAGGAATCTGCCATCACCATGTAACCACTGCCCAAAGAAGAAAGTAGGGTTTGACACTCATGTTTGGTAACAGAAAAAAAAGACTCTTTACACTGGCTACTCTGGTTTGTCACAAGTGAGATTACACACCATAACAAAATAAACACGTGAATTTGAATTAACAAAACATGTTTACAGACATGTTGCCCTTAAACCAGAAATATTTTTATTTTATGAAACCCAGGACCAGTCCAATCTTAAGGCAGACTATGAAGTAAAGCTTTAGGGAGTCTACACCCCTTTCATTTTGTTATCATATGGCCAGCATTAAAGTGGGGAACTTTTTGGTTACAAAATGAAGTGATTTTCACTACACAGCTAAAGTGCTGCTCACCCTGTGTAATTGGGGCAACACTTCATCTCAGCAAGCCCTGTCTGGTCCAGGGCACAGGCGTAGATGTCCACGATGTGGCCGTTAGCCGCTGCCCGGTTAGCTAGAGCCTCATAGTGCTGGAATGTGCGGAGAGGCCGATTTAGAGACAGTGCATAACAGAGCCACTTCATATACACACACTAAAGCCTATAATCCTGTTAGAGTGAGTACTGCCACAGCGTTACATAGACAATGACTCATTCAATCCTCCAAGTCATTTAAGAATTCTGGTTAAACAGCACATAATGATCAATATAAATAAGAAAAGCTACGTTAGGTTTTGACTTTTTTTTATACCCTTCAAAGAACCCTTCAAAGAACGTTCAATTAAAGAAAAAATCTCAATTGCAAAAAAGGCCTTATTATATTAAATTGAATTAAATTCGAACGATCAAGATCTGCTTATTCAACTTGTGTCATTAAACAGATTCAGGAAGAGAGAGTGCTAATGGGATATAGTAGTCAGATAAACAATTCAGACTGAAACAATGGGAGGCTATGAGATGCTGAGTGCAGACAGAGGGTGCTTACTTTGGTGGCCTTCTTCATGAATTTGGCATTGTCCTTCTCAATGTCGTGCCAGGAGCGGATGGGGGTCTTCAGCTCGTCTCCCACCACCATACCCGGGCCCTGGGTGGCTGGGCCTCCAATGAAGGTCATGATGCGGGCACCCGTGTTGGGGAAAGTGCACTTGCGTAAGACAAGAAGAAAGAGGATGTCAGAGCACGTTGAAGAAAAAAATATTTTGACATTAGTTTCATTAGCCATTACTGAAGATGCTAATGCCTTTCCTGCTAATGTTACGGGGAATGTTACAGTCATTACAGGAAGACAGGTCAGAGCACTGTTACAGTCTTAGTCAGGACAGACTTAGTCAGGTGTATTCCTGGTAGAAGAGAAGTTTATTTTAGGCCCTAATTAAAAACTGACTGGAATCTGCTGACGCTCTGCTGTAAGGTGCTATATTTTGCCTGCCCTGCACCTGTGCACAACTTGGCCTACGTGCGTGTTCTCCCTCACCTCTAGCAGGCCCACAGCTATGGACATTGCTACACCCAGAGAGCGCAGTGGCCTCTTGCCCTGAGTGACGGGCCAGGGATCCCTCTGCAGCTCCCCGAGGAGATCAGTCAGGTTCATGTCAATCTTCTGAACTGGCTGCAAAAACCTGAGCACAACAAACACACAGTGATATTAGGGGAGCAGTATCACACATTATTTTTGTTTTTATGGTAATTCTTAGATTTACGGTGGCTAAGTAGTCCTACAGTAACTTAAAAATAGGATAATAATAATAATAATAATAATAACTTAGATTTATATAGCACCTTTCAAGATACTCAAGGTTGCTTTACAAATAATTTTAACAATGCAAATAATGGTTTTGTACTAGTCAGTGAAGTAAACAGCTGGGCTAACAGTCTATGAACATGCATGAACAATTTCATGGCTTGTTTTTGAAGAACTGAGATCCTGTTAAGTCTGTCCTTCAGCTATAAACTCTGTAAATTTGTGTCACAATTTCAGAAGGAATAATACTATAACAACAGCCTCCAAAACTTGATTAATGCATTATTAATGCTTAATATTAAAAACTGCACAGATTAGTTCAAATTAGTTCAAAGCGTTCTGTGGCAAAATGCTACCCCAATTCTGGATTATTTTGAGACCTACCTGTTGGACAGAGGAACTTGTGGTCCTTGGGGTCCTCGTCCTGCCTGTTGGGCTGCTGGCTTGGTCAACCCGAGCATCTCCTGAGGAGAACATTTATGGTCAGGTTGTAAAATCATTTTTTACTTACAATCTGAATATCTTATCTTTAAAAAGTATTTACTCCACCTGCACAATAAGAACATGAAAGGGATTTGAAATGAGTCAAAGAGCAACCCTGTGTAGCCTAAGAAAAAAATCCTCACTTGTAGCTGCTTGGCACTGAGGTCTTTGGTGCCTCTGAAGACGTAGCTCTTGGAGATCCCCTCACACCCCAGCTCGTGCACCTGGATCATGCGCCCAAAGGTGATGAGGCCCACCAGAGCTGTTGGAGGCAGCAGACTCAGGGACATCTGCAGAGACTCCTTCAGCGCTTGGAGGTCCTCGTCCTCCATGCACGTGTCCACCACATAAAGGAAGTTAAGTGGCATTTGAGGACCTCTCTGGATAAAAATATTGACGTGAGTCAGAGAGAACCAGAGAATTATTGAATTATGCCTCTTGACTAGACCAAAGCAACCAAAGAATCCATACAAGAAAATGTGATCTGTAATATCAGAATTTGTTTGCATATGAACATTTCAATCTAGGTTTTTAAAACAACCTTTTTCAGATTTTCTATCCTAAAACCATATGCAGCAAAGCACAGATCTGCAGAATTTGGTCCAATTGCGGCACTTTAAGAACGTTCACCATCTAATTTTCAGCTCGTCTTTTCATGCAACATCGTTTCTCAATGGACTTAATGGATTTTCTCTATCAGGAAATTTTTCATAGCATAAAACATGCCGGTAGACTGATAAAATATCAATATGGATTTCTGCAGTTTAACAGGCAGTGTAGACTATTCATGATTATTATCATTTTATATCCATATAGATAGATATCTGGCACGTGTGGTGAGAAGAATGCAACAATAAAACGTAATGGTCAGCTAAACAATATACCTCAGAAAAGTTAAATAATTGGTAGCACTCACACACACACACACACACAGAAATCTTCCTAAATATATACGTATATAACTATAACCCAAGCCCCAACCCCCAGGACAAGATTCCTTTCTCCCTCCAGCAAACACCATTTGTTGTGCAAATTCTGTGCGCCACTTTACCTGAACAACATATTCAATAGTGGAGAACTGGGGGAGTAGCTCAGCTGGTTGGTTCACTTCTGAGATTCCAGCATAGGTTGGTGGAAACTAAACAGAACAGCAACAGGTACTTTATGTACATGTTTGTTAAACAATAGGCCTAAGCCTGAAATATACAGTATACAGCATCAAAGTGCAACAATATTTTATGCAACAATGTGACATATGCGAATATGCAAGATTGTAGCACATGATTACCTGGTTTCTTTGGTAGCAGAAGTTACAAGCCCACAATTTAGCCCTGTAATCCACTTGACTGTTTAAAAAAATAGGGAAAAAAAACATTTAATAGTGGCACAAAATAACTACCAGCTGTACAAACTGTTTTCATCACACATGCACAAGTGATTGACATCATAAAAAAAAACAATATTACACAACATGTCAATTCTGTACATCTAAAGAAATAGTGACCACTGTTTATAATTAGTTTCTTATCTATCCATTTGTTAATAAGCTGGGTCCTTCCCATCAAATAAACCTTGTGACAGTGAGTGTGTGTGCTTTCGTGTGATCGTGTTGTTCTTTATAGGCTTACTTACCACAAGGGGTTAAGCACGGCCCGACAGGTGGCACGACTACAGAGCACTGGCTCATACTGAATTGGGGGGAGGTCTGGACGCTCTTTCAGAGGTGTGAAGAGTGAAGCGACAGGGACCACCATACGTGTGGCCTCCAGCCGGCTAGAGGGCCAGACATTCCAACTGAAGCGTACACCATCCCGATCCTCATTCTGCTGGATGAATTCCTGGAAGGTAGACATGGCACCCTCTAGGAAATAGGCTGGTGTCTGAAGAAGAAAATCAATAGTTGCATGTTACTCATATTGTGCACCATGTCTACCTACCCATGTACTGACTGACTGTATTATGATTTTTTTTGCCCAACGAAGACAAACTCAGACCCAGAGCCTCCCAGATAACTGTTAGATTGGATTCAAATCAGGTAAATGGAACAGTGAGGTTAGCGAAGGACAAGAGAACCAAGGGCCAACTGATTACTTGACTGCCTGCTATGACCTATGGACTTTGGGCAACGCCAAGTGTAATAAGACTATACCCAACAAACGATACGTCCCTGATGATGTACAAATGTTATCAAGCCACGTCTACAACAAATTAAGATCAATATGAAACCTTTACCCGACAGTGGGAAAACAACTTACAGTTGTAGCCTACATTGGGTTCAGCATCACTTTTCTAATGATTCCCCCTGAACTTCACTGACAAAAATGCTGACTTAAGTAAAACTACATGATGATGTTAACGTTAGACAGGGTTGGGGGTCCTGTCTAAGTCAAAGACTAATTGCTGTGGTAAATATTATCAGTTTCATGCCAACTCTGTCAGTTTTTCTCTGTCAATTTTCACATTGAAATGCATGTTAACACTACCAACGTAGTTTAGACCGGGCTTTTTTATCATCCTATTAAAATGACAGCGAAGTAGTTATGTTAAAGCGAGAGCAGAGGAACAGGCTAACTTCGACAGCTAACGTTCACATAGCTGGCTAACGTTTAGCATACTAGCAAGCAGGAGGGAAATGTAAATCCACGAATAAACTGTATTAGTCTTCTTAGCTATGTGTTTTGGTTAAAAATGCCCCACACTCAACTAGCATAGCCTTCGACATCATATTATTTACCTTTGACGTAATAGCAACCACAGAGCCAATCTAACGCTATGTTGAAATCAATGCTGCATCCAACCGGTGAGGTTATAACGTAAAACCAGTGAAATATACTTGTGCTACCGTTTGAAGAAAACACTGCTAATGCGGATATTTATCACTACAGAGGCACAATTTCAGATACTATTTGTCGTGAAATAGAACGACAGAACCATTATTTTATCAACACAGAAATTGACAGACATACCTTACTTTTCTACACCGCTTTCACTGACAGCCACAGAGCCCATACAGTTCTCGGCGAACTTACGCCCAAATGCTTACGTAGAAGCAGTCAACATGGCTGTATGAAACATTTGCCACGTAGAGGGGTGGTGCCTTGAATGTGGTCCTTTCCCAAAATATATTCTGGGGCACGCTCTGGCCAATCACATCCACGTTTTAGTTTCATAATATTAAGTAATTTCAAGTTCATGTTGGCTTGGAGAACGATTAAACACCACCTACGCAGAGAGTAAGAAGTTAATACTCTTACCTGTTCAGTTAACTAAAATAAGTAGTAGGCCTACAACCCACAACGTCAAGTTGAACCAAAGTAATCTCTCAACTACATCTGTTGATTGAACATCCTACAACACCCCCAAACAACTCAAATTTAACACACAAAAAGACATACAACACAATCCTGGTTAAAAATATTGCCATAAAATTTTATTAGAACATATGACAAGAATCTTGCCACATACTGATACTTTGTGATGGAGATGGGCTGAAAACACAATTATGAAAGCTGAATGCAAAGGGATGCCCTGATGATGTACCATGATCAACTAATTAGCTTTCTGGACTACGGATCAAAAAAGCAATTACTGTAAAATCACAGAATATTCATTTGTCACAAGTACATATGCCTCTGCTTTATTTTTATTTTTTTTACAAGTTATGAATTATATTATATGAGGCAAATAAAGAACAAAACAAAATAAAAGGAAAGGAAAAAAGAAACGAACGGCTGTCTACCCTCATCTTGCTCTCCATTTACTCTAAAATGAATATATCTTCCACTGTACGTCTCTATTTAAGGCTCTGAGGTTCACATGTTGTTGAATCCCATCATTCCTTTCATGTTGCCTGCAGCACCTTGCTGAAACTGACGCATCATGGACTGCAGTCCTGCCATACCACCTTGAAAAAAAGATATTACATACGTTTTACTAAAAACACAGCATCAGAAGTCAGGAAGTCAGATGAATATGCACTGACATGCAATTATATATGAAGTTAAGAGGCAAGCTTAAAAAAAAAAAAATAAAAATAAATAAATAAATAAATGCTGATACATGTACACTTTGCTTCAAGTCTACGTTACCCTGTGTGCACTGTGCACTAGAGTAATACCACCAGGGGTGAAATTTCCAGGGGTGCAATTCCCCCCCCCCCCCCAATAGACCCAACCAGCCAGTATAACCCCCACCCCCAAATATAATAAATGAACTGACATAATTTCAGTTAACATATTAATATTTTTTTTATTTGTTTATTTAGAAAACTTGACCCCCCCCCCCCCCCCCTTGAATACCACCAATACTGTAGTGACTACATTTTGGTAACTAGCAGGTCGTAGAAGCATCACAGAAGTATGCAGGTAAATAGGCTGCTGGTTATCATACCCATATGGTGGAGAACTCTGGGATCCATCATCTTCGCCATCTGTTGGTTTAACTTTGCCATCTGTGATGGGTTGACATTCTTGGACATATCACCACCTAATATGAAAACAGCAATATTTAGCTAACTTTATACCTGAAAGCCATTTTTATACCTCAGAGACCTATCCCTTTGGCACTCCTTTGGCACTCAACTTTGTTAACAAATGTGGGCAAAAAATGTACTTTGTGTCAAATACACCAAAAAAAAGCCTTGTATGACATGAATGAATGACTTTAAAAAAATGTCCATGTGTTTCACATGTTTTTCCGCAACAAAAACATATGCTTAAATTTGATGTAATCATTCCCATCATAATATATCATCACATTTTATTGAAGAAGATGTGGCAAAATATTTCAATTTTTGTTGGAACTGCCCATGTAAAATACTTGTTGGAAGATTTGTTTCCTCATGACCATGACAATGGCAGATAAGTTAACCTGATGCCCTACCTTTAAACAAGCCTTTGATTCCACCCATCTTTTTCACCATCTGGGCAAACTTGGTATATTGGGTGAGCAGCTCCTGAACATCTCTGGTGGCAACACCTGCACCACGGGCGACCCTCTGGATTCTGTTGGGCTGTTTGCTGAAGAGCTTGGCACCGTCTTTGTTATCCAGTTCTGTTGAATGATTAGATTAGATTAGATTAGATTAGATTCAACTTCATTGTCATCACACATGTATAAATACAGAGTAGTGAAATGCAGTTTAGCATCTTATCAGAAGTTCAAAGAGCAGCAAGTGCAAAATATACAATATGGAGTGTATACAGTATGGACAGTATGTGCAGTTAAGAACAGCAGTGTACAGTTATGTGCAAAAGAAAGCAGAATGAGAACCAATTTAGTGGTATGTACAATTAATACTCTACATATGTCAGCTTCAGTGTGCTATAGTAACACAACACAAAGGTCTATCAGACCCACTTCACAATTGACTTATTGACTGACATAGAGCATTTGCTTGCTTGCATAGCTTGAACTATGCTTGGACTGGAATCCTACTTAAACCAGAGAATGTTAAGCAACACTACATAACTTTTCACCAATAATTTGGGCATCCTTTTTATCAGGCATATCATGGGACTATTTCCAAATGAATACAGATGGCATATCTGTACTGAAATAAAGTCAAAGGAAGTCATAGCAAAATGAAGATAGATATTGTTATGCCAGGCAGGATATACACTGTGCAGTGTGCAGTTCTTGATGGATTATAAGAAACCACCACAAAATAAAAAAACAACCTTCATAGCATGCCTTTGCTTATTGGTGACCAATTAGCAGTACCAATAAGGCTCTGGAAAATGTTCAAAAGGTTCTAGAGATAGAAAGTGTTGTTTCTTTCTAAAATCTTGCAATTAATTTATTTAGGGCATTTGCAGATTGCGCTACTGTATAATGCATGGTAAATGTATAGTTTATCACTTATTTATTAGGCTATTTGTTTTATTATTTCAAAGCATTTTTTCAACTGACTTCTGCTGACAGGCCTATTAATAAGTTGCATGCCTAGTTATGCCTTGCATTCATGAATCAATCACAATCTTTTAATGCTGGGCACCTTCATATAAAGCAACATACATTAACTAGTAATTAGAGACCAACTCAGTTATATTTTTTAAGAAGTCCGGGTCAGTCTGCGCACCATATCAGTCTTGAAGCTGATGGCAGGAATGTCACTAGCCGGTAGCTCACGGATACGTTATAGAGTTCGGGCAGGCACACATCAGCAAAATAACACCAGCGGCTCCGGATTTTGTAGCGGGGCTGCACGTACTTTATAAAGGCTGCGGAATCTCTCGTTCTCGCCCACGACCACCACGGAGAAAGGTTGGTCATCTAATGTCACAGCAACTGACTTCATTATCTTTTCTGTTAGGCTATTCCTCTAGCTCTCACACCGTTTGCTGGCAACATGTTTTTCCTCTCAAAGGCCGTGGTTAATAACGACTGAATCATGTTGTCTTTAAGCTTTCTTCTCGGCAACTTCTTGACTTTTTTTGTTGGACTTTAGCATAGACTGGTAGGTGCATAGGCCGATACCCGATGTCAGTCAAATTCATCAATATCGCCCGATACCGATGTTTCGACGATAAATCGGTACATCCCTAATTCATACACAATTATTCATCATCTGCTCTTTTTTACCTTGGTCATTCATGCTGTCCATGATGGTCATCAGCTTCTTTAACCTGGCCATAGACTCCTGCTCATTGCCTTTACTCATAAAATCAGTTCCAAATCCGGGAATCATGCCCTGTAAACATTCAGTGGTTTACATTTAATATCATTTTCAATTAAAGTAAATGTCAACACAGAATTGTTTTTGTGTAATACTTGATTTAGAAATCTCTAATTTTATTAGTAAAAATATACATGAGGTCATCCTTACCATAATCTGCCCAAAGGGACCCATCTTCATTATGTTCTGGAACTGTTCATACATATCTCTGAGGGTGAACTGACCTGGATTGGAAAGATAAAAAAAAATTCTCAGATCCTCTGCATCATTCCAAGGGCTTTGCATTTGATTGTGATTATTAGCCTGTTATTCTTACCATGTTTAAGCTTGTCAATAAGCTCCTCGTTGTCATCCAGCTTCAACTCATTTACTTTGTCTATCAAACCTTCAATATCTCCCATACCTGTGTAAACAGACACCAACATTTTAGAGTTTAAAATGTATTCTTCCTCGCTCTCACAAACACACACACACACACACACACACACACACACAGCTACTGCAATAACTCTGACAATATTATAATCCATTTACTTTACTTTACTGATATCATAACAGCTCTCCAGAATGCTGTGGGAGATTCCATTCACATTGAATGGGCCTTCCGACTGGAGGTTATTTATATCGGTACAATCACAGTTAAAAGTGTAATGGCCACTGTTAAAGGCAACAGGTTAAATCAGATTCACATCTGCATACCATTCTGTGAGATCAATCACCTATTACAAACAAATATATTTAAAAGATGTTTGTGTGAGGTGTCCTGTGTTTTGGCAAGTAGCTGTATCACAACCTTGATAACCTGCCTTTAGCATCAGAGTCCTGTTCGTTCAGGTAATATTTTCCAAAAAGGACCGTCAGACATTACATTATCCCTTACATAATTTAATGCAGAAAGTGATTTCTTGCTTTAACTTACCCAAAAGTTTACTAATAAAAGGTTGCGTTTTGAAAGGTTCAAAGTCATCAATATGTTCTCCAGTTCCAATGAAAATGATAGGACTCTTGGTAGCCGCCACACTGTGGATATAAAAAAAATGGCATTAACAATCAACCATTAATGGAATAATCATTTGTAAAAAAAATACAATGCAACACACACTTTTCTGAGATTTAACTCTAACACTATCCAGTTATATCTGTATCCAAAATGACCCAAACTGGGCTGGTAAAAAAATAAAAAATAAAATAAAATAAAATGTTTACTTACGCACTAAGAGCACCACCTCCTTTGGCATGACCGTCCAACTTTGTCACAATCACTGATGCCACATCTACCATATCTTTAAAAGCCTTGGCTTGGGCCTCGCAGGCCTGACCAATGGAGGCGTCCATTACATATACAATATTATCAGGTTGCTGAAGGGCAAGAATGAGGAACATATAAGATAACATATTTTACTTTGTCCGACTTAACTGCCTGAAGTTTCCATCTACTATCTGCATGCCACACTCACCACAGCATTGGAGACTTGCAACATCTCTTCAAAAAGAGATTCCTCCTGTTTGTGTCGACCGCTTGTGTCTACAATGATGATTTCAAAGTTTTCTGTCTTGAATTTGTCAACACCCTCAGCGGCTATGACAACGGGATCCATCTCTGTGTAGCTGTGAAGCAAAACAAAAATGAGCTAGAAGTGTACACTGAAATATTCTAATTCAAAGAGAAATATTAAATAAGCATATATTAAAATTAACTTTTAAGAGCCCCACACACCAACCAGACTTAAAGACACGCTCAGCAAGTCGTTTTTTTAAACCCTGCATTAAACGTCCCAAAGCTGTATTGTACAGCTATCTGTATTGTTAGCGGAGCGCTCTCTCACGCGTTGCATATTCCGTATTCACTATACAGGGCTGTAGAGCGGCGCGCTTAATCGCTGCTTGCAACACAACAAGCCAGTCAAATAGAAAAAAACGGATTCTAAGTGATTTTATGACCATGAAAGTGGTTGCACAAACTTAGTGAGAGCTTCTTTGAAACCAACAGCCAAAAACTCTGTTGCATCAAGACACTTCAACTATTGCCAACTACAAAGTCATTTTGTGTTCAACACACATCACACAACATTTTTTTTTTTTATCACTTCACTTCAAGCTAGTACTACCTCTGTCTAATTATTTCCTCCACCAAGTCATGTTTTTGCCGGCGTCTGTCTGTGTCTGTCTAAAATATTTTGAAAAGTATTGACAAATTTTGATGGCATTTTCTAAGAACAGCTGATTAAATTGTGGCGGTGATTAAGACCACAACCTAGTAGTTGTATTTTTGAAACAAACCTAGTTTATCTAGTTTATCATGCATTGTCAAACTAATAATTACATTGCTAGTTGTGCAAAAGTAGGGGATAAATGATAAATGGACCACTCGTGTCACAGTTTCTCCTAAATATTTCACCCATCCCACATGCCGCACAAACTAATAAGCATCTTTTATCCAACACTTTCTGAGTAGCATCAAATGCCAAATCAAGATCATTTCCAACATAACTGGACATACCGAACAGATTTCATTCCAAACTTGTCTAAGCCTCCCCAAATGCTTGTGGTGACTAACATTTGGCTTAGTGTGTGTGTCTACCCCTTAA
>JAGFZM010002203.1:249740-318315 GCA_017657215.1 Limnothrissa miodon
TTAAGGTGGATGGGAACGTTCAGTGCATCAATATAACAAAAATGGAAATGGATAAATGTTGTCCTTACCTCCCATAAAAAGGAATTCTGGCTTTTGTAGCATTCTGCTTCAACTGGTCAAAGGCACCTATAACCCAGACAAATAAGACAAAACATCGTACATTTTTGCTTAAAAGACAGCATCATATATATTTTTAACTTGCTGGCTCCCCAAGACAAATCATATTCTTTTAAATTATATATGATTTTGACCCCGAGTTCAATTATTGTTCAATTTTCTGAGACGCAATCTCTCCAGGTAACAGAATTTTAGACACATAAGACAATGTCACATTTATAACAGGAAATCCTGACCACAAACATAAACAAACAACTAGTAGAACAACAGAAGGGCACAGCTAATGAATATCATACCACTTATTATTCCGGAAAGAGTACAATATTATTATGCAACTTGTGAGACAGCTTACATGAGCTGTTTGATTTGGGTTCAACTGAAGACTTCACAGGCATTTTAAAAGTTGTATTTTAATGTGATTACTTTCTTATAACTGTACATATAAAGATACTGAGTGTTATGAAAAATAAAAACACCCAAGGAGTGTCCTCCTGGTTGTGCATCACATTTAAATATGACAATTTTCAATTAGTCACATTACCTGCTCTGAATGTGTCAGCACAGATCAGACATGTTTTCCATCCTTTTCTTTGGTAGTAATACGCCAACTATAAAATATGAGGAAAGCACGTGAATATAAGCTTTAATAAGCTTTCAACAACAGGATTTCTACAAAAATATGTGCTGACCACCAGTTTTTGAAGATTTATAATATTTTAAAACCACTGTCAGTTACACAGACTGTGGTCCTAAAATCCCTGAATTTTGTTTAGTGTTGAAAGTAGGCCAAAGAAATTCCCTTCCCATACCTGTATATCAAACCCAGAGAACTGACCCATTTCAAAAGACATTAAACTACATAGGAGAGTAGGCAATGCAATTTAAAATAAGAACACAATACTGGGTAATCCCAACACAAAATTTGGCATCCAGTACCTTTGAACATGTTGTAGTTTTCCCACTGCCCTGAAGGCCTACAAACATGATAACGTTATTTTTTCCCTTTGTCGGAGTCCAGGCCTTGACTCCAGGATCCACAAGCTACGAGTAACAAAAACATCAAAAAAAAAGATTATAAAAAAGGGGAAGGAATTTCAAATAACATAGTTACAGATTTGTAAAATGCAATGATAGAAAAGTGTAAGATGCAGACTTAAGATAAACATGAATAGAACATCAGTTCTAACTTGAAGGTAAAAAATGTATCAATAACAGCTAGATTTTGAAGATCACCCAGGCTATATTATTTGTAATAATAAAGGAATCTCTTCAATCTGTTCAAACTTTTTTATAAGACCAACCTTTACAAGCTCTTTAAAAACAGCATGCTGAATCATTCGTCTCTTGTTCAAACCTGAGGCCATTTCCTCCAGGTCAATGGCAGCTCTAGAAAACATTTCACACAATATTACACACAAGTTCACAAATAGGCAGCAAAACAAAAACAAACAACCAACCATACAAGTAGCACACATCCAAAAACATGACTTACTTGACATTTTCTCTGAGCTTCTTCACCAACATGATGTTTACATCAGCTTCCATTAAAGCTCTACATACTTCTTTTAACATAGCATCTAGAACCTGGAGAGACAAAACATCAATATGTTTACATATATCTCATAAAGAACAACTTACTGACTACATTATTTACTGCAGATCCCCCTACACACACACACACACTTCAAATGTATCAAATCTATAATCAAAACATCCTCCTCATTTTTACCTCCTCGTTGATTATGGTGGCATTGCTGAGGGACCTCAGCGCCAAGGTTATCTTTCGACCCAAGTCGGCTAACACCATGTTTGCAACTCAGTAGGTGCCTGAATATGGGACAAAAAAGTGATGTTATGGTCAAAGTCGTTCCTGAATATCAAACTTGATTAGTAGATGTCTATTGCCGAAATGTTGCCATACGTCATTTTTTAAACGTTTTTAACCAACCAACACGGGCGACAACAGCATAAAACAAAGCCAGATGGTAATGCTGATATGTGCAAACATTACATTGCTCAAATGATAAATCAAACCATTTAATATAACTTACAAGACAGGGCAAAGGATCGGCCTCGTCAGCTTCTATGTAGAGGGGGATACCCCCTGTTTTGCTTAGCAGTCTCCTTTTGCCAACGAAGTAATGGTAAGGTTCTTTGGTTGAACAGTCCTGAAGATACGTTAACTGCATAGAAAAGAAATTGATGGAAACAATATAAACAGATGTTTAGTGACACTGATCAGGGCGATTATCCAACATATTCACAAGATATGCGTCTCGATCGTCACAGGTCACAGCTGTAACACGTCTTAAACTGAGTAAACACAGCCACCTTAGTCCTCGCTATCTAGCATAGATGTTGACACGCCGAATAAACTAAAAGCAAACGAGCTACCCCAACAAGCTAACTAGCACTCGCTAACTACTATTTTGATCGCTAACGTTAGTTTGCTTTTAAACAAGACAAGAAACAAGGCCTCCGCCAAATCAGTGAAACACTCTTTCACATCATCCAAGGTACCGATCAAAGCTTTCATATATTTGAGAAGTGTTATTTTTTCCGTCAAAACTGTGAAAAGCGTACATACCTTTCCCTTGGGTTATGCACAGCAACTAGCAGCATCGGCAATCATAAACGTCATCCAAATGGAACAATCCCACAAAGCTGTTTTTACTTCCGGGCTAAAGGACCTGGGCAGCTGACTTGTTTGATCTGACTGAGCGAATCATACGACCTACAGTCTTTGATTGGGGGATTGTTCTCAAAATGCAGTCAAGTTGTAATATCTATTTTAAACCACGATACCACTCACCAAATATTTCTAATTAGAAATTGTCACCTCTGTACTTTTAAATTGAAACGGCTTTGCATCTCTGAAATGGGCTTTTACTTAAGGTGGAGCTGAATGTGTAATTTTAGCAAGTGTGTTTTTAAATCTGTCTCGATGACAGTTAGTCACAGGAAAGTTGATTTATTTAGCTGTAGTATTTTGCATATAATGTCATATTTTAGCATCCAATGACTGCAAAACTAACATTAGTGGTGTAAAGGAACAAGAGGTCTTTTAAATAACCCACGTGTCTTCATTGCTGCGTGATTACCCGTGACGCCGACTACCGCATGTCTGTGTTTGGGAAGCGTGTATTTTGGACCAAAGAATTGAGACCTGAGATTGAGATAAATGAATCTTCGACAATGAACTGTTCTGATGCCAGAAATGAAATTCTGCGGATAATATCCCAGGTAGAGCCTCACGAGTTACCAGAGTTAATTGACTGGATGAAAAACTCAGGTAAGTATGTATGTGTATGATGTATATGTAACGTTAAGTATGATCACGTTATCTGATCACGTTATCTGGTAACTTTACTAGAACTCATTCAGAAGTAAGCTAAAACTGAAACCTAATAATGGGTCGCTCACTATTTTTTGCAGACGACTTGGATGACTGTGTAATCGACAATCAGAAAGTTATACTTCAAAATATTGCTGAAGATCTCAGAACCTGCCTGCCCCTGGAGGCTATGTTCCCCTCCGAGACTAAAGCTATACAGAGGGTAGCATCTCTTGCTCATCCTAATAACAGTGTATTGCAATACATTTTGTTGAGTCCGTGGGGGACAAACACTGTATCTTTTTGTTTCAGACTCAACAGAACCCCATGCCGACTGTTCATGTTGATGCATTCCTCTATGACGATGAAGCTGTAGATTTACTCTGTGAAGAGGGTAAGATGAGCCGAAACTACTGCCTAAATTGTGGCTCCCAAAAGACGGCTCCTCTTGGTGAGTTCACACAACACAAGAAAACTCACTTGGACGAATGTGCAGCAGGTCTGGCCAAGTTGAACAGTAATGATTCCACCTAACATTACCCATGTTACCATTTACAGCATTTATATCCCACTCTTTCTCTATTTTGGAGCTCAAGTTCCTTTTCCATCATGTTCTTCCGGATCTATCTGGGAAATCAGTGGTGGATGTAGGCTCAAGGCTTGGTGCTGTATTGTATGGGGTAAGACTACTTTTCACTATGTTGCAGAATGAACCTATATCATTCTGTTGAGAGCTTCTGTAAGTAACTCCACTGATTTATCTAGCACTGTATTCCAGGGTTATCTGTACAGCTCTGCTTCAAGGCTGGTGGGAGTGGAGATTAATGCAGAATTTGTTCAACTCCAGTCAATGGCAGTGGAGAAGTATGGGTTCAGTGACAGAGTTCAGGTAAAATAGTTTATTAACAAAACAAACATATTAACATATACATAAAGAATAGTTTGTTATAGCACTTGTATTGTCCCCCTAGCAATCTAAAAAGAGCAGTTGTACAACACAGGTTGTTTTTTATATTTACATGTTTTTATTATTATTGTACTTTTTGTACAAATTGAAATTGTAAATTTGAATGTGCAACTAACCCACTCAATGTACTCGATGGAAATGTATACTATATTTGAATTCTGTGAATAGGTTGTCAATGCAGATATCTGTTCACAAGCAGCACTTCTTCAAGAAGCTGATGTTCTCATCATGAACAACGTGTTTGAATACTTTTTGGACCACAGTGGGCAAATGATGTAAGTACAATAATAATAAAAACATGTAAATGTAAAAAACAACCTGTGTTGTACAACTGCTCAAGCTGGGTTTTTTTTTTTTTTTTCGTAGAGCATGGCAATGTATTTGTCAGAATTTCCGCAAGAAAAATAGTTTATTGGTGACTGTTCCAAGTATTCAAGAAGCTGTTTCTAAACTCAGGGGGAATGATGTAAGTATTCAGTTGTGTATATATTATTTAATTCAGATGATAAGATGAGGTCAGATGTCTTTGAAGACCTCTTATGGAATTTGTTGATTCATATTTTGGTCTTGGGCATTCAAACAAAGCCAGGATAGTGTTCTGAATCTGACAAAAGTTTTTTGGATTCAGTTGACAGACTGTATATTTAGAGCCAGAGTTCATATTTTTTTCCATTTTTAGGCTTGAGATTTTGATCACTGTAAGCATACAACAGAGTGGCTATGTATTTGTAGGTATTTGTTTACCCACTTTGCTGTAACGTCCTGATTGATTAAAGTTCTACACTAAGTAGAGATGGCTGTTCTACTAAAAGGTTCCTTGTCTACACATAGCTTTGGGGTTGTTTTGTTATGTCATCTAATTTCCCTTTACCACTGTCTTTATTGCTAAGTAACTGATGACTTGGTTTTTGTACCGTGAATTGTTGCCTTTATAATAGGTCCATTTAATTTGGACTAATCTCAAGCCTGAATACAGAGATTCCTGGGCCAGCAGGCCTCTATTCTTATAACATTTTTATGTTCACACCTTGATTTTTTTTTTTTGTCTTTACCAATATCACTTGGGAGAACTTGGGAAATCGGCAACATTTACTTCCTTCTTTTGGTTTGAATAGTTTAGAATTTTTAGAAAAATGAATCAAACTAAAGGTCCAAATGACCTTGAAAAGAAGACAAAAAAAAAAAAACTAATTTTGTTCTTATTTCATTGCAGGGGCTTGTTGATCTAGGCCAGTGGATTGAGGAAGTTCCTGTCAGTTATGATGTGTACCTCAGTAAGGACTCTGATCCAGATTCATTCAAACAAATTCACCTCTATCGGGTGCTCTGATGTCATCTTGCTACTATGTCACTCCCTACCTTTTACACACTTGCGCACTCATAACATGCACATGTGTAGACTCACAAACAACTCGGTAAAGACTTTTAAAATTCTGTTTGTAAATGGGCATACAATATAAGTAATATACTACCGTATGTTCTTATGTAAGTTTCAGATCTGTCGTTCTGGTGTGCGTGTGTACATTTTGTTCTGTTGCATACTCTGTCTAGCAGTACTAAAACAGGAACATTGTTATACATAGTTAAAAAAAAAAAGAAAAGTTACATAGGAAGTGGCATCCCCTCTTGGCAGTGCTGTGACCCATAGTGCATTTTATGCAGCGTGTTTTATTAAATTTGTTTGATGTGGTCCATCTCTTTTTTTCTTTCTTTTTTTTTTTTTTTAAATAGTTTTCCACCTTTATTTTACAACTTCAGGATACAAACAAGACTGCATTAAAGTCTCATGGAAATTTTATATCAGTCCTTCACTGCCTAACAGCAGATGATGTATCATCTCTACAACCTAAGTCCATAAAAACTGCACTTGTAAAGCCCTTGCTCATAAAGAATATCATGGATCTGAACAACTGCAGACCAATCTATCGTTTATTGAGAAATTCAAATAAATCATATTTTTCAATCATGTCTTTCAACTCCTTTTTATATCATCAAAAACCTATTTTGATGACCAACAATCTGGAAGTGCTATTCATTGCACTGATGCTGATTATAACCCTGATTCAGGCTTTGATACAGTAGACCACTTTATATGGCTGCATAGACTGGAGCACTAGGTTGGATTCTCAAGTGTGGTCACGGCAGGAGTTACTCTGCTACAGTAGGGAACTGCGTGTCAACACCAGCATCTTTGACTTCCTAAGAGATTAATCTGAGGCCAATTATGTGGAAATTATTGCATGGCATTTCAGATAACATTTGCATTAATGTAAATAATCAGTGGTTTTGTGGAAATGTGTTTTAGTTATCTTTTCTCCTGTAATAACCCTCCAGACTAATGGAGATAATTACACTACCCTGGACACAATACTGTCACCTATTTTCTAACATACTGCCTTTGAGTGGTACCAGATTTTAGTCCTATGCGGATGTTAAACTTATCTTACACTGTTGCGAAGGCCATTGTGTGGACTACAAACTGACATATTTCGTGACATTATTTAAACTCTGGACTATTCTAAAGTATTTAACCATTTAATCTCAATGGATGCTAAAGTGAAAAAAATTGCTTACTTAAAAATATTGCTTACTTTACTTAAAAAGTGTGAACTGACCAGATCACTTTACTTTCTGTTTACACTTGAAATGTAATGTCTTCCTTTAAAATAAGTTAATTGAAATATCGTAACTTCCTGAAAACACTGTCATACCTTGAAGGGTTCTGTTACCGATATGTGTTTGGAATTACACTCCTCTTTGTATTCACTTAAGAGAGAGATATATGCAAACGGTCACTTACAAGACCCTCAATATGCTGTTTGTAGCATTGCTGTTACCCTTACACTTCAGAGAGATTATATTGATCGTTCAGATGGTATTTTGGGAAGAAACACACCATCAGCTATGGTGACATGAAGGGGATAACTTCAAAATTCCTGACAACCAGCTGGTGTCAGCTCCAGGTCCTATCACACATTGAAATTAGGGTTAGGTTGTTGTAGGCCTAGTCCCTTAATTCTGTCAGATGCTGGACCTCATCTCTTTAGGTGGTGTTTTTAATAATGAGCCCAACCATGTGGGGGATAAGTGGGGTTGCATCATTGGTGTGGGTGGTTAACAACAGAGGTTGGTAGGCCAGTGCTGAGAGGTGGCACAGGGAGTCCAGATTAACCATAGTTAGGGTGTCTCTGGGATGATGCAGACTATTGAATTAGGTCATTAGGTCATTAATCCTGGCCGAAGTCCTGTATGGATTCCCAAGACCTAGGTGATGCAGGAATAGTTTAAATGAGTGGTGATAAAACAGAAAAAAAAATATTTTAGCTTTATATGTTGTTCCTGTTTTATCTTTGAGCTAATATGACATCATCATGAGTAGCCTGTGTATATGGATGAAAAATGCCGTGTTGTTTTGTTTGTGGTGCACAGATGAAGGACATACAATGTAAAAATATATATTTCAGTGTCTACTCATGTACCCACTTCCACGCCTTTGATCCTTAACGAATGCATTCTACATAAAAATATGATTGGTCAAACCCACGAGTGGCGGGATGACGAGCCAGTGGTAGGATAGGCTAGTAGGCCAAACTCCGCCCTACGCGCTTCCTCATCAGTGAACTAGAGCGGATCAAAACTTGTCGTCAACACGCTCAGCCCGCTTGGAGAAGTGGGGCAAACCGTGGAGTTTCGTGTTTTTTTCTCCGAAGCGGATTATCTTTTCTGCATACAACTGGTAAATAGATAACAAATCGATATATATATATATAATTGATATCCACTAATGGGATACTTTATCATAATATCATAAATTATAAACCGCAAAAGTGGGTCTCATTGAGCACATTTCATGTGGGCTGGATTTAGCTAGCTAACGTCACTTTTGTGTATGACTGAGTAGGACTGGGACGCGTGTGTCACTAACAAAGGCTGGATTTCCTCTCGTAAATTCTCGTAAATTATCACTTTCATTCCGTACATCACAGAGATCACTGATTTTCATCCATCAACATGGTTATCTGTAGGGTTCGATAAATGAATCTTGCCCTTGAAATAGACACTTCTGACTTTCTTTTCCCTCCTTTTTTTGAAAGTCCCGAAGAGGACAGACCAGAGGACACGAAGTGATAAAGAAAGATGCCGCTTCTTCACAAAAAGCCGTTCATCAGACAGAAACCTCCCGTTGATCTAAAGCCAGATGAAGAAGTTTTCCTTTGCAAAGTCACACATGAAATCTTCAGAACATATGAGTAAGACATTAAACATTTCATTATTATTCTTTTAGATGCAAGCTAAACTTGCTAGAGTCCAATGAGAAACTGTCCCGGAGAACAACAGAAGTGACAGTCGGAGATGTGATAACCTAAATAAAGTTTCATTTCTTAAAAATAACTAACTAAATCTAATAAGAAGTTTTTGTACTTGTATTGCAATGCTTTTACTGAATGTTTTGAGTTTAATGTAGTGCGAACATGTGTGTGTGTGAGAGGATATTCAATACTTTTTCGTTTGGTGAACTAGCAGGTGTAATGATAAGTTGCTAGCTGGTTGGCTATGGTAGCTGCGATAAAACTAGCTAGCCCAACAACTCGGAACTCAACATGAGGCCTTAATGGCTAGTATTAGTAGAGCTAATATTGCCAAGTCATCAGTAGTTCATCTTTAAGTTAACGTTTAACAATGAAGGAAACTTGGTGGATTACAGCGTAACAAGTTTGTGCTTCCTGCCAAAGTATAGTTTTGTTTCCGTCTTAATTATACCGTAAGGAGACAAGATGCAAGCTAACGTTATCAGCTAAACCTCGCTAACTGTTACGTTGAATGTCGATTAACGAAGTTAGCTAAGCTCTAGGCAGGATGTTGTTAGAAACGTGGTGGCTTGCTAAGACCTTTGTGTCTGTGGTAGTTATGTTTCATGCAAAATGTATTCATTTGTCATCTCTCTGTGGAGTTGTCAGCTCCCGAGTTATGCGGTATAACTAGTGGTCTAAGAAGTTTCTGTACTATTCTCATATCGACGACAAGCTGGCAATAGATGATTTGTAACATGTTGAACGACCCACTTTGCCAGGGATCAGCCTGTCTCACGCGACCATAGAACTGAAGTTTGGTTGGAAGCAGATGGTCTCCCCAAATGAATTAATTTTACAACGTGCCTTCCAGCCTATCAGATCTAAAAACAAAGGCGTCCATAAGATTCCACAGTCTGAGTCTAGTTTCCTACATTTTTTTTCTCCCCAACCTGAGGCTAATTGAGACAGCCAGCTGTAAATATGCCGTTATGTTAATGATTATTTATTATTTAATGATTATTTATTTAAGTAAATGTCCATGCCCTAACACATGCTTTTTTTACACCTTATGTGTACAAATTGTTTACATCTGACAGCTAACAGTATTCACTGTAAGATTGTTATTATTAATAAAGTATGTAGATGAAATTATTTTTTAACTTGGTCACTAGAAATTCAGGTGTAATGTCTTCAATGTTATAACATGATTGTTAATTAATTTATTTATTTTAATCCATTTCTCCTTGCATCTCAATCTGCCCGTTAATGTTGCTATATGTGTTTTGCAGTGAATTCTTTGAGAGGACTATACTGTGTAACAGCCTAGTGTGGAGCTGTGCTGTAACGGGCAAGCCTGGCCTGACCTACCAGGAGGCACTTGAGAGTGAACGAAGGGCTAAGCAGAGTTTGCAAAATTTTCCTGCCAGCCTGGTGGTGCCCCTGCTTCACCTCACCGCTCTTACCCACCGCTCACGTCTGCATGAGATCTGCGATGACGTCTACGCGTATGTCAAGGAACGCTATTTTGCTGGAGAGATGGTGGACATGGTGGCCCGCTCAGGAGCCAGGTTGGTGGGGATTGTGGTGTGTGTGTGTGTGTGTGTGTGTGTGTGTGTCTGTGCGCGCGTGTGTGTGTTAATGTTTGTCGCTATGTATGTTTTGAGGTGTGTGTATGTGGCTGTAAAGGTGGGATTATTATAGGCGTGTGTGTGTTTCAATGTGTGTACTGGGGCAATTGAAATTAATGCTTTTGGTGTGTGTAGGCCCTGATGTTATGACATTTATCAGGAGGGGTGCTGATTTAGTCAGTATGTAATGAATGTTTTTGTCTCTGTAGTGTGGGATGCATTACAGGTAAACTGAGAACACAAATGACTGAAAATGCATAGGATTTACTGTTACTTGTCGGCCTAATTTGTACTAATCCTACCATGGAATACCAGACATGTAGTCATATTCACTGAGATGTTGACCTTTCACAGATCTCTGTCAGCAGTCCATGTCTGCGTATACCAAAACACTGTTTAGAGTGGCAATAGCCTAACCAAATACTGGTATGATAAAGCAAAACAGCATTGTTATCTTACTATCATTGTGTTGTGTTTTCTGACAGCCAATTGTTTTGTTCTAAAATGCCCCCCCCAAAGAGTCTGACTGCCGAAGTTCTGAATTAAAATTGAAATATAGTGAGATACGGCACAAGGATCCTCTGTAACCAAAACAACATCTGAGGTTATTTACAAAGCTTGCACTGTGAGCTAGCATGCTGCTAACTATACCTATGGTTGGTAGCAAGAAACCAAACAAATGGCAATGGTTGAAAATTTGGGGAGGCCTTGGAAATCATGTTGTAGAGGGCTTGCATGTTTACGTATTGACGCTTGAGGTTTATTATTGTTTTGGAATTAAGTAATATTTTTGACTTTCATTCTGTTATGGAAGAGTTCATTATTTACATCCATAAAAAGTATAATTGTATCTACTTGGAAGTATTTTTAATGGTAATATATCCTCCAGGGCAAAGAAAAATATAGGTCTTATCACATATTTGAGGATTTCCATAGTTCTTTCAGTCTTTTTTTTTATTTTCATTTTACTGGACATGAAATGTGTCAAGAATATAGTTTCCTAACTTCCAGAGAGGCTTGTATTGTTACTTCTTGCTGATACTTGCGAAACGGTCTAAAAAGTTCTTGCAGTCAGCTGTTACTTAAGCACCATCTTGCATAGAGATATAGATGGGTGTGTCAAATGTGTGCATATTTTCCTGCGACACAACCCTCTCTATCCACAAGCCTTGAATTACACTAGACTGTTGTCGTTCCTAACTTATCAGTCTAGAAAGAAGGCAAGTGGCGAGCGGAAGATCAAGAGCACTCTTGCGTGTTAATCAGCAGCTGTGGCGATCCAGCCCAATTAATTAAGTCATGTCCATATCAGGCCTTCCCTGCCACCGCCTCTCCTCCCAAACCCAGAGCAGAGCAGTCTGAGGCTGAGGCAGCCATCACAAGCTGACCTTGCCATTTGGAGATAACACAAGGCTGTGGGAGGAGCCAAAGCGGGCACTCCGATTGGCCGGCCCCCAGCAAAAGGAGCAGTCCCAGACATCACATCATCAGGGGCAGAACTGTGTCAGGCAGACGGCAGGCACTGCTGGGCCACAGCAGGGGGGATGAAGGGGAGCGTTAGCGGGGGTTGGCTGCTGGGCAGATTTTGGGGTGTGTCTCTGTGTGTGTGTGTGTTTGCACACGCCTGTGTGTGTATGTATGCGTATGAGGAAGAGTCTGATAGGCAAAAAAAAAAGGGTGGTAGGGAAATAAGTGGCTGCGTTGCTCTCGCGAGGTGATGACGACAGCTATGCCTGCTGTACCTGAGTGCGAACAGGTGGGCCGCTTTTGTGGGAGGCGATCATTAGCGATTTCACACCTCGGTGCACAAAGAGCAGCTTTGTTCCCATTGTCTGTAGTGCCAGTTTTAACAGGCCATCACTTGCTGGACTCAGATGCCCTCACTGTATCCATGGGAATGAGATACAACAGCCCTTATGTCTCCATGGTGCTCTGGCTTGATACACCAACTGATGGATTTAGGGAAAATATATTGAGAAGCTCTACTGTATGGATTGTTTACTCCAGCATGACCATAGAATAATGGGGAAAACTTGCTGATGCCAATGTGTCAGTGTAGTAATAAGTCGCTAAATAAAGATTTAGGCTGTATGATGAAGACATTTATACAGTATTTCAGTCTCTAACTAATGTGGCGCAATCTGCTTTATATTGTATTGACATGATAAATGTGAACATCTAAGATTTAAATCCTGCATCTTGGCCTTATCCCTGGATGCCCCTCTTGTATAAACTTAGCTTTGTCTGAACACTATCTATGAGATTTAATGAGTTTGATATTAATGCTTGTCCTTGGGTACTGCTAGTCCTTCCCACTGTTTGTGTCACCAAGTTTGTTATGAGATTTTGCTGTTTTGTGGACCTGAGGAAATATCACACGCCTAAAGACTGTCTTTTGTGCTTCCCGTAGGCATCCCTGCCAGGTGCTGGAGGTCCTTTCTCCTCAGTCCAACGGCACGCTGAACGGCCACACCCCGCACAGCATTGAAGGTGACTCCATAGTCATCAGTGACAGTGAGGAGGAGACCACACCTGTATCTCCCAAGACCCCAAAGGCCATGTCCAACGGGTTAGTTGATCCTGTGGTTGTGACTTTATTTATTTATTTATTTATTTATTTATTTATTTATTTTTTCACTATCCAGTTGTAGTGTCACGCTACTTTTGTTAGATCTTGACCATTTGTTACTCCTTAAAGCAGAAAAAAGAAGTCCCCCCTCAACCCCTCAGTGTTCAAATACAAAATTCGCCTCGTCAAGACTGAGAACGGCGAAACCCAACTCGTTAAAGCCGCACAGCTCTGGTAAGACCTCACCAAGAGTCCTTCCTGTTTTTTTTTGCTTGTTTGCAAACTTCTCTTGTTACCAAACTTTATTGCAGTGTATGGGAAAGTTTTATAATAGATGTAAGGGCCATATTTTACAATGTTCTCCCCTTATTTTGGTGTGTGTCCTCTATAGCCGCAAAAAGAACGTGTTCACCAGAGACAGACTAAAGCTGTTGCTGAAGCAGCATTGTCAACCTCAGAATGGAGTCATAAGGTTGAAGGCAAGTTGTCATGTTCAAGAAATCCCTTAAAATACATTAACAATCATTTTTTTTGTAATGGTCAAAGACTTATCTGGAGCCATCAGCAAAAAAAAATCAGCACAGGTTTTGAAACTTGGGTCATTATGGGCACCTAGTCCGTTTGCACTTTAACATCTTTTAATTGGGCCCAGATCTGAAGGCGCTCCTGTCTTTCATCAATGTAGTATTGGTGGCACCTGTATGCTAAATGCCGTAGAGCTGAAATTTTTCATCACTCCTTTGCAGGCGTCCAGTGTGGCACAGTACAAGCTGTCAGAACAGAATTTCTCTCAGATCTTCCCCGACGAGCCTCCAGTGTTCGCTTTTAGCCCACCTGGAAAGGGCCGGGCACGCCGTCCAAATGATTCCTCGCCTGGGCAGGTGAGCACAAAATGGAAGAGCAGCTCCAGAGGGTGGGTGTGTGTGGTGGGCCAGGTGATGGAGGTGCCGTCTGGCAATTGGAGGTTTGCAGGTCTGAATCCTCCTGACCCGATTGAGGTGTCCTTGAGCAAGATACTGAACCCCAAATTGCGCACAAGCCTCCGCCACTGGTGTGTGAATGTGAGGCAAAAAATATAAAGCACTTTGAGTGCTCATAGGAGTAGAAAAGCACTATATAAATGGTTAATGTTTCTATAATAAGTGAGCACTCCTGTTTTGCACCTTTCATGTCTGTAAATCAATACAATTAGAAGCATTACCATTGTCAGTTTTCTCTCTCTCTTCTGAGTGATTAGTTGTAGCTGTTGGAGTCTTGCATGGATTTATGTTGACTGCGGTTGTTGTGACGTACAGGTGAACTTTGCAACGGAGAGCCAGGACATGATGCGAGCGGCAGAAGAGAAACTCAGGATCATGAAGCAGAGAGAGGAAATGGCTGCCATGGGTAAGATTTGAGGGATGTGCCATTTTCAGCAGAAATGCTTTTTCATAGCCACTGAGAGAATGATTTGAATATTATTTGAAAACCGACCCCACACCCCTTTCCAAGCATGAACACAAGTAAGCACAGACGGTCAGATGGCAAATTTTGTCAGCTTCTAGAATTTCATCAAGAAACGTTGTGTGGTGTGTTTTTATTTATTTATTTCTTTTTTTAGTAGGCTAAAACGAAGTAAATTATATTTAGCTAATGTTTAGAAAATTTTAATTTAGCTATCTTTACAATGCATAGAAAGCATCCTAAAACCTGTTGTGCAAGTGAAATTTGGAATGTGCATAGGTAAAATAGAATATGTATTTGGTCATATGCACATTATTTGGTGGTCTACAATGATAAATCCCACACCTTCTAAATTATTGTTCAGGTTAATTTGCATCCTGAAACACCAAGGAATCATGTATGGTATAATAAACCTTCCGTTATGGGTGAAAACAAATAATCATGTTTAGTTCCTGCTGTGATCATTGCATTTTAAATCTTTAAGATGAGTTGGAGTACATTTTCTAATGGTTTTCCTTTGTCTGTTTTGAAAATGTTTTGGTCAGATTAATCCATCAAGATTAATTATCAATAGCCAGAAACATTATGTGAAAAACAGAAATGTAAATTGTACATTGTTATGCTGTCAGATTCACTAATATTTCTACTTCACACTTCTCAGTTCAATTAAATGGTACTAATGCAGCACATGATACAAAAGTGATGTCTCGTAGTGCTTCACAGTAGAGAGCACCAATGAGCAACATCAGCATGGTCAGCGGGGTGCATTTTCTGTGTGTAAGCACATTTCTAAGCGAATTGAAGTTGTATAAGTTCATAAATCCCTCTCTTTGCCCATGAATATACGCCCCCTTTCTGCACAGATCTGGACCCCTTGTAATAACTGAGGTTAACTGAGTGTCATGTTTTTCTCTCAGGCTACGAGAAGGCCAGGATGAAGAGGGAACGGGAGGACCTTTGGGAGGCCAAGAAGAAAGAGAAGGAAGACCGCGAGAGAAAGAGGGAGGAGATCAAGAAACTGATTGAGGAAGAGCGGCAGAAGAGGAAGGAGGAGAAAGAACGTCTGAAGCTGGAGAAAGAGAGGGTAAAATGTTCTCTAGCAGGAGCATGTAGAGATTTTTGACTTATAGAACCACCCTTTGGTTTTGACCTGATGAAACAAATGGAGTTTATTGTACAGATGAATATTGCAGTGTGTTAACATGAAAATATGTAAAATCTTTCAGGACTGCATTATTAACATTTTATGATCTGTATAAGAATGAAAAGCAGAGGTGTGTGTGTGTGTGGCTGGCAGAAACTTTATTGTCGATGTCAATTAAGTATTTTCAGAAGCCTGTGATATTTTCTGTTATTGAGCTCATTTTACTGTTTTAGGAGCGAGAGAAACTGCGGGAAGAGAAGAAAAAGTATGCAGAGCGTCTGAAGCTGTGGAGCAAACCCAGAGAGGACATGGAGTGTGATGACCTCAAGGTCAGAAAACATACACACATACAAACACATGTATACACACATATTACACATTTACATATGCGGCAGTATAGCAGATGATATTCAGGATGTCGGTCATAGAGCTTAAATGGGTCTAAATGTGTTTCCTGATAAAACCTATTACTTTGTAAACAGTAAAAACCGGTGGTACACTGGTAGTTGGACCTAAACATGTTTTAAACCCAAGCCAAACTTTGCCTTTCCTTGCATCTAATTATCTGACATCTGTATATTCATCATTTCACTTTAACACATAGGGAATACAACTTATCCCGTTGTTCTATTATTTATTTATTTGATTAGTGGTTATTCAAACTATACTAGATATTGCAGTACTTCTTTACATGCCAGGTTATCACACAAATGCGTTTCAAATGGCATGACTACTCCACGGTCATTAGGAACACCTATTCAGTAGCTTGTTAACACCAATAGCTAATTGGCTAATCACATGGCTGCAATTCAGTGCATTTCCACTGAAGTATCAGAACAAGTAAGAAAGGTGATTTAAGTGACTTTGAATGTGATCTTGGTGGTGCCAGATGGTGTGTGTGTGTGTGTGTTTGTGTGTGTGTGTGTGTGTGTGTGTGTGTGGTGATGGCTGGTCTGAGTGTTTCAGAAATTTTGTGAATAACCATAACTAGGGTTTACAAAGAATGGTCCGAAAAAGAAAATATCAGAGGTCAGATGAGGGAGGGCAGACTGGTTTGAGGTGATATAAAAAGCAACAGTAAGATACAACCCAATATAATAAGAAACAACTCCGATAACGTGTTACAACCAAGGAATGCATAATACCATCTCTAAATGGTTTCATGGCATTGGCAGTGAGGTAAAGTGGTCCAACCTGACATGCAAGCTTTATCTAATAGATGGACCAGTGAGTGAAATTGCACAAGAACATTCCCGTATAGGTAAACATTCTACGATCGTTCTGACACAGATGAAAGTTAAATGTAATGTAGTGTTCAGTATGCAGTATTGTTGTATAGTGTGCTTCCTTTAAAAAAATAATATAGTAGAATAATCAACATAACCATCTCCTGTTTACCAGTCATCAGCACTGAAGACTTCATCATGTTTGGTAGTGAGCAGAACATGTACAATAGTATGTAATAAAAATATCTTTACATACAAATAATATATTATTAAACAATTACTGCTCACAAGTGCGTAATGTAGTACAGTGGGGTAGTTTAGGGTTTGGACATCATAGACGGGATCATGGATTAGGGATTTGAGGTGGAGGCTACCTTGAGTCAAACTGACTGACTTGTTTGTTTGTGCGCTGATGCTCTCTCAGGAGCTGCCAGCCCCTGTGCCAGTGAAGACGCGTTTGCCTGCTGAGCTCTTTGGGGATGCCCTGATGGTGCTGGAGTTCTTGCAGGCCTTTGGGGAGCTCCTCGACCTCAAGGACGAGTTCCCGGAGGGCGTCTCGCTGGGTAAGACCCGCCGCTTGTCCCTCTTACTCTCCACAGTGCCGATTTAGAGACAGTGGTATTTCAGAAATACACATTTACTGTGTATAGGGCTGAAATGACAATAAAAAACACTTGACTTGGGGCAAAAACAGAGTAAGAAAAGGAAAAAAAGAAAGAAAAAAAAATGTAGATGTCCATGTCGGTTCTCTGAACCCTAAGATGATCTCAAATTCTAGTCAGCATGTAATATATGTCTAATGTACAGTAATAATACAGAATAACTGTTTAATTGGTTGACTAATCTTTAGGGTGTGTAATGGATTTTTGTCTGTGTGTTTGTGTGGCGGCTGTACTGTAAATATAGATTTTTTTTTTTTTTTCGTGTTACCACAGAGGTCCTGGAGGAGGCGCTGGTGGGCTGTGATCCAGAGGGCCCCCTGTGCGAGTTGCTCTTCTTCTTCCTGTCGGCCATCTTCCAGGCCCTTGCAGAGGAGCAGGAGGAGGTGGCGCGGGACCAGGTCACTGAGGCTGACACCAAAGGTCAGGAGGTCAAGCCAGGGCTTGTTTTGCTTCCCACAGGGTTTTCTTTTTTTTTGCAATGCAATTAGTAGTACAGTGTTAAATGCAGGGGGCAGTGAAATGCATAGTACAGTGAAATAAATTAAATTCATATATACCAATATAATTACTATTAAATAGCCTGGGATGTGAACAAGAGTGTGACACCACTTGCTGGGCCTGTCGTCAGTGATCAGCAGTGTGTCTGTCAATGAATAAAACCACACCAATAGGGTGATGATTATAGCCAGTGTCCAAAAGTCTTAACAAAAGTGATCAAACCCCGCCTTTGCGCCTCTGCGTTCATGAAATTCAGCTGTGCCCTAGGCTGTAATGACCAAAAAAAAAAGTTTTGTATGTGCCAAGATTGTGTAGAAACATTTTTTTGTGAATGATCCTTGAATGACAGTGACTGTGTACAAAGGCAGACACGAAAAAAGCCCATTGCTTGAGAGAATCTTCACCTTACTATTTGTCAATGAGAGGGGGTCTTTTATTGTGCCGAAATTATCTTCAAGGAGCTAGCAAACTGACCAGAATGATGTAATGTATTTGCCAGTATCAGACTATTTCACACGTTCCACAATTTCCAGTCACATTTCTCCAAGGTGCTGGGAAAAGAAATTGAAAGAGTGACTTTACCCTTCCCCTCTGACTAAGTCCTGAGTGTGACTCAGTGTTACTCGGTCATGACGTGCACCCCGCCGGTGTTTACACATTCCACATTCCGCGCTGCCTTCAGGTCTCATCTGCCAGCGAAAAACTATGACCTGAGGTGTATCTATCAATGTGGACTTAAAAAAAAAAAAAAATAATAAATGAACCATCCTTCCCCTTTTTTAAGTTATGTAGTCTAGGCTGTGTGAGATGCGCGTCAAAGATGGCACATTTTATCATGCGTTTCTTTTTAGCATTGACCACTAAAACTTTGGCAGGTTATAGATCTGTCTGTTTGTATGTGTGCATGCAGACTTGAGCGAGGCCCTGGATGACGATGCAGACCCCACCCAGTCGGCCATCACTGCAGTAGCTGCTCTGGCAGCGGCCTGGCCCCAGCTGCACCAGGGTAAGGCATAGTGCGCAGGCCACACATCAAGTGTGTGTTTTCCTCAGAGTCTGAGAAGCAGCACCCAGTGCCAGTACACAGCTGGGGTTGTTTTTGTCTCTCTCCCTTCCTCTTTTGCTTTTTTTTTTCTCTTTTTCTTTTCCTCACCCCTTTATCTGTGGCCTTTTCATCTTTTTTTGCTTTATTCACTTCCCGTCAGTCCTCTCTCTCTCTCTCTCTCTCTCTCTCTCTCTCTCTCTCTCTCTCTCTCTCTCTCTCTCTGCCCCCTGCTTGGTCTCCCTTCCCCCTCTGTTCCTCTTACTTCCTCTCTCTGTCCATTGTTTGATCCGTCTCCATTCTTTGTCTTCTTTCTCTCTCACCCTGACCCCACATAGGCTGCAGTCTGAAGCAGTTGGATCTGGACAGCTGCACCCTGACTGAGATCCTGCGCCTCCACATCCTGGCCTCGGGGGCCGACTGCAGCTCCACCAACGCCAAGTTCCGCTACCAGAAGCAAGGAGGCTTCACCTCCACCGACGACCCCTGCGTGGAGCTGCGCCTCTCCAACCCCGGCCTGCTGAAGCGGCTGTCCTGCACCGCCGTCTACGACCTGCTGCCAGGTTAGTCTGGAGTGCCGGCTGGGCCGAGCCGTTAGTGTGAACTTGACATGGACGCATACCCTTGCAATGGCGGCGCAGGTGGTAGAGGAGGAGCAAGATACTGAGCCCCAGTTGGTTCTGGTGGTGGGGTGGCACCTTGCATGGGGCAGCCTCCACCACCAGTGTGTAAATGGGTAAATGAGAGGCATTTGTTGTAAAGCGCTTTGAGAGCTCGTAGGAGTAGAGAAGTGCTATATAAATGCAGTCCATTTCCCCTACATCAGTGGAGCTATGTAAGCTGTGTTGAAACATTGAATAATTGTCTGTCAGCACCGTATTTACAGACTTAAAATGATTGTGTTTGTGGTTTAGATAAGAGTTAATTTAGTATTGCAGTTCCTCTATTTAACCTTTGCCCCAAATAGCCAGTCCAAGAAACACTGTAGAACCTAGTTTACCACATCTGCACGCAAATTGGATGGCTCATTGCTGAAGACTTGACACCACACTAATAAAACACACACTTCTGCCAGAAATTTCGCTTTTCACCCCCAACACTGTTCTCCACCTAGTCCTACTTTGAACATGGATCGTTTCATATAATGAAATGTTAGCTTAGCTCTTCGTAGTCATGAAGTCCATGGATGACTACAGCCAATATAAATGTGTGTGTGTGTGCGTGCGCGTGCCTTTCAGGTGAGAAATTGAAGATCCTTCACGCTTTGTGTGGGAAGTTGCTGACGCTGGTGTCCACGCGGGACTTCATCGAGGACAGCGCAGAGGAGCAGAGGCAGGCCAAGCAGGAGCTGCGCGAGCTTAAGGCCGAACAGCACCGCCGAGAGAGAGAGGAGGCTGCTGAGAGGTGTGTACACACACACACACACAAAAGCAGGCATGGGCAAACTAATGCCCGGGGCCTATTTACAGGGTTCCCGCAGGGTCTTAAAGTCTAAAATTCAAAAAGTGAAATTTAAGGCCTTTAAAAAGTCTAACAAACGCAAGTCTTGGTCTTAAATTTAACTGACCCAAGTCTTAAAATGATTTCCTCCGTTCATTTAAGCATTGTTCGCTGAAAGAATCAGAGAGTTTTCAGAGACAGTTGATAAGAACATGGACAAGTATATATTTAACGAGATCTGGCTCGATAACAGCTGGTTACAAGCTGTCCCTGGCAATAAACATGAAGCTCGCTGCAAAATATGCAAGAAGAGTCTACAGTTAGCAACATTGGGTGTAAAGGCACTGGAGTCCCATGCCAATGCTGATACCAAACACCAGCTTGCCAGCTTGTTCATCAGTAAAAATGAAATGTTTTGAGAATATCTGGGATCATATGACGTTGTGTTGGTCTAACACAATGGTCTAAAAAGGTCTTAAAAAGGTCTTAAATTTAACTAACTGAAACCTGCAAGAACCCTGTATTTAATACTGCCTTTGCATATCCATGCTTTACTACCTATTAAAGGCCAAAACTGTTGCATAGCAACCAACGTACCCAGCAACTATGGTTTTGGGTAGTGGACCCTGGAGCTATAAATGGCAGACATCACAAAATTGCCCCATAAATTGGTGTGCAAACACAAACCTTTTTGTCTCGTTGCTGTTTGTCAGGGTCCGCAAGCGTAAGGAGGAGAAGCTGAAGGAGCAGGAGCTGAAACTCAAGGAGAAGCTGAAGGAGGAGGCCAAGAACGGCACCCAGGCCGCTGGGTAAGACGCTTGTCTCGCCTCTCACACAGCCAGGACCTAGAGCATGGCTCTTTATTTGGGGCTTATATACATACACACACACACACACACACACACTCTCTGCCAAGGCTAGATGTGCTTAGGAAACTGTTTAACAACAATATTTGTAGTGAATCAGCCAGATAATTATTAGTTTTTGTATTTGTGTGTGTGTGTCACAGAGAGGAGCTAGACACAAGCACGGAGAGTCAAGAAGCGCAGGCGAACACGGAGGACGAGGAAGAACCCACCCCTAACAGCAAGGCTAAGAAAGGTAACTTTGGTCACTGTAGCCACACACACTCTCCAGAGGGCACAATGGGTGTTTTTATAGATGTAATCTGCTGCTTCCTGCAGCATGTGGTCAAGGTCCACTGAGGTCAGGTACAGACCTCTGTGAGCTCTACTGCCGTTGGACTGACTGACCTTACCGTATATGCTCCGGTGTCAAGACGGTGCCCTGTTTGTGAACACGCCCTTCTATTTTTATGGCTACACATACTTGCCCTTTGTTCCATGGGAACTCTTGTGTGTGATAAATCATGCAGAGAACTGGGGGAAACTCAAAGCAATTGAAAGCGAGTGTCTGAAGGGAACTGTGCTCAAGTACTAGATGTAAACTTATTCAAGGCCATTGCCAGTTTTTTTTGTTTTACGAAGTTAAAAAAATGTGTTGGAGCTGCATGTTTGTGGAGTTTAGTCACCCCATACCACAAGGTTCTCAGAAGTAAATGTATGTGAATGCAACTCTAACAACTTTTCTGGGTGTTCACCCATGGGTTTAAGTGTATGATTGTAGCATTTACATTTTTAGAAGAGGTTTCAGAACAAAATGTCTTACTAGTCAGGGATCCCCTTTAGTGGTGTTTCCCAATTGAACTAGGATCCCCTTTTACCATTTCTAGCAAATTAATGAATCTAATCTGGTCCTTTCCCGTCCCACCCCAGGCAAGGGCTCCAAGGAGAAGGAGAAGGTGGCAGAGGTGCGTGAGAAGGAGGCTTTGACTCCAGAGGAGCTCCAGCAGCAGCAGCAGCGTGAGCGCGAGCTCCTGGAGCGCATCCAGAAGGCGGCCGCCTGCACCTACATCCTCCCGCTGGGCCGCGACCGCTTCTACCGCCGCTACTGGCTCTTCCCGAGCACCGCCGCGCTCTTCGTAGAGGACGACTTCTTCGGCGTCACCGAGGACATGCTGCAGCCCCAGAAGCCGTCGCCCGAGAGCGATCCCGACACACAACAGACTCCTGCAAAGATGGAAAAGATGGAGACGGATGAGGTGGAAGCGGATGAGGGCAAAGGGCAGGCCAAGGTAGAGGCTTCGCCTCATCGCTGCGGGCCTCCTGTGAACCGCCCCAATCAGTGGGCCTTCTACGGCTCTTTTGCGGAGGTGGAGGAGCTGTTGGAGGCCCTGAATGCGCGTGGCCACAGGGAGAGCGGCCTCAAGGAGGCTCTGCAGCAGGAAAAGGAGCGGATGGCGCAGCTGCTGGACGGCACCACTGCCCAGCGCCTCAGCCTCACAGGTGAGATGGAGCGTGCCAGCCCAGCCCACACAGCAGAGTCTTTAGCTGGAGGAGTCAACTGTTGAAGTCAGGCTTTTAATTACACACACACACACACACCACTCACTCTCACTTCAGTTTGTAGTTTTTATCCTTTTTTTAATTATTATTTAATGCTTTCCGATTGCTACACTAATATTCATGGTCCGAGATTCCAATCGACAGTGGAAACATTTGTAACCCATACAGCTTGCATCTTTCTGTGGGAAGTTGCTTGTCTTTTTCTTTTAAAGCATAGCAGCGATACAGGTTGTTACGTTGTGAGGCTGGTCTCTGTGGCATTTATGGTGAACATATTGCCCTTCAGATAAGCCGGATGGGAAGGCAGTCTCAACAAAGGCCAAGGGTAACCCCGCACTTTCTGAGAGCTCCGCCCGTGCCGAGCGTCACATGGAGAACCGCCTCCGAGACCTGCTGCTGGACATCGAGGACCGCATCTACCAGGGCACCCTGGGAACTGTCAAGGTACAGTAACACAAACAAACAGAGGATGCGTGTTCATTTGTAAAGCTGTAAAGCTGTCCATCTTAAGTGACTTTTACATTATGGCTAGTCAAACAATTTTTCAACTTGCCAAAGGCAGTAGCTTTATTGTCTTGACATGTCAACCCCAGGCAAATCAAATGTACTGTGCGTGTGTGTGCGTTATAAAACTGCGGCATTGTTGTGTCGCCCTTGAGCAGGCGGTGGAGAGGAACGTCTGGAGGGCGGCTCTGGAGAGCGGCAGCTATGATCAGCTGTCTTTAGAGGCTCGGGAGAATGGCTTGGACAAGAACGAGAATGGAGAGGTGGAGGCCATGGAGCTGGATGAGCCGCACCTAAGGGTCAGCGCCAAAGACAGGTAAGGGTCTGTGTAGGTGCGCACAACACAGTCTGGCTCCTCACTGTGAACTTGGAAAACGAGAAGGTCGAAGGTTATTTAAGTTCCGAATATTCATGTACATTCATTTACATTTATGCATTTAGCAGACGCTTTTATCCAAAGCGACTTACAAAAAGAGGATAACAATCAAGCTACATAGCAGAAACCTTAAGGAGCATAGTGGTAGGGAATAGTGTTTCAGTTCATTTTAGTGCGAGGATAGAAGATGTTCTCTGAATAGCTGGGTCTTTAAGAGCTTTTTGAAGGCCTCCAGAGATGGCCCTGTTCTGATTAACTGTAAGTGTAATTTTAGAAATGGGTCTTGTGGCAAACCTTGTGGTAAACATTTGACTACTAATTCCAGCACACGATAAAATCCTGAGCATTGTTGCTCTTGCTTTTTGTGTCCTTTTATAATTAAAATTATCTTTTAAAAAAATCTTTGCCTGAAAATGTGTGGTTTTTGCTGTTTGATTTGATCCCAAGCCTTGCTGATCCTCCCGTCTTCTTCCTCAGGCTCCAGGAGCTGAAGGCGGAGACGCTCAGCACCGCCTCCACCAGCACCAGCACCCCGCAGCCCGTCAGCAGCAATGTGCACTACCTGGCCCAGGCCCTGGCGCAGATTGAGCAGGGCATCGAGCGCAAGTTCCTCAAGGCTCCACTGGGTAAGATGAGCACCGGCCCCACCCCTCAGGCCTACACCGGCCCCACTCCCAGTCTGTGCGCTGTGAAGACCTGTAATCCCATAGTTCCATTCTCCCCATAGACATGCTTCTCTGCTTTTATAATCCTGTTATGAGAGGATTAGCATGGCATGCCAACCCCATACTCCACCCCCCCCCACACACACACACACACACACACACACTCTGAATAGTGTGAGATTTGCTTCCATAGCGATTATTTAATTGTGTGGGAAGGTTGGCTACGGCATAATTGGATTTTGACCCTAGTGGTGAGCTTTAGGGGTGCCATGGGCCGTTTTAGCTAGTGGAGGTGTCTTCAGTTCGCATCCTATGTGACTGTCTCTCTCGCTCTCTCTTTTGGTAGGTGATGATGATTCCAAAAAGGACCAAAAAGACAAAAAGAAGAAGGATAAGAAGAAAGATGAGGATCAGTCGAGCGACAAGGATGGTACATGCACAGAGATGTCTCCTTGTTTTTGCAAAAGCGAGAAGCATCTCGTCATATTGGAGAAAAGAGGGATCTTTATTCTAAATAATTAATGTTTAGGCAAAACTAAAAATAGGTTGTGCACCAGAGCTGTGTTGAGCATGAATGTGCAATCTGCACTGCTGCTCAATGCATGCAAGAAGCAAGAAGCAAGAGAACAATCTAATGGGAAATGCTTTTATCTTGTACCCTGACCTTTGCCTCTCTTTCACATGGTTAGATGGCAGTGACAGTGGGCGTCAGGTGAAGACCATCCAGGAGCGGTGGAGAGAGTCGCTGCTCTCCTGCTCGAGCCTTTCGCAGGTGTTCCTGCACCTGTCCACTCTGGAACGCAGCGTGGTCTGGGCCAAGTCGTTGCTCAACGCCCGCTGCAAGGTGTGCCGGCGTAAGGGTGACGCCGAGAACATGCTGCTGTGCGACGGCTGTGACCGCGGCCATCACATTTACTGTGTCCGTCCAAAACTTAAGGTGTGGGGCCTCGCTTTAAACAAAAACTTTACGGTGTGGGATTATCACAAAATGTCTATGTTTATTAAAAAGATTAAAGATATTATTAAAATGAGTGAAAGTTGGGGGGGTTATAAACTCAGCTTTGTCGAATTCCCTGGCCAGGCTGTGCCTTTGGAAGACTGGTTCTGTCCCGAATGCCGTCCCAAGCAGCGCTCCCACCGCATCAACTCTCGCCAGCGTTCCTCCATTGACTCTGAGGAAGAGGTGGAGGAGGAGGAGGGGGAATCCGAAGAGGAGGAGGAAGAGTCTGAAGAAGAGGAGGAAGAATCTGAGGAAGAGGAATCTGAGGAGGAGCAGCAGTATGTTGATTTTGTCGCAGTTCTTGAGTCACAGTTCTGTTGTCCCGCTGAAATACTGTCAGCACGTCTTCCCTTTCCAATCTAGTTTGTGGACTATCACTTTATGTAGTCAGAATCCGTTTTATTGGCCTCCAGTAGGTGCTATGCTCTTGACACGCAACAAGGACATCCATCAGTATACATACAGTGCAAGTAGTACTAGGGATACATGCATGGCTTAAAGTTTTCAGTCATATGACTGATTTCAGTCAACCGGAGGTGCTAGAGGTCAATAACGTGACTGATGCCTATTAATTGGAAATAAGTCGGTAGATGTCATGAAGTGTTTAATTTGCTAGTGGAAGCTCAAAAGATCGGAAAACGGTGCTTAATACCTACACACGTTGCTTGAATAAACGAAATGGCAAAGACTCATAGGTTCAAAGCTGCAGGCTCTGTTGTAGGTGTGAGTGAATAGGTTATTCTATGGCAGTATAATCCCCTATCACAAATAATGAAATATAGTGTTGTAGTAGGCTACAATCAGGGCTCTCGACCCTCACGAATTGGCCGTTAAACTCACTCATTTAACTTTCTCCCGGTCTCATACCCGCTTTGCGATTTCTCACGGTTAGGAATTGGGCTATTATTTTTACCGCACAGAAATTCACTGAAGTTCGAAAAAAAAAAAATGACAGATTCGAACTTAATTAAACTCAATAGTATTACCGCTTACCACCACTTATTCCACAGTGGTAAGGTAGGCAATGAGCTTCAACTGGATTTTCGTTCAAACAATAAAAAAAAACTTTGTCAGATTTTTTGGCTCTTTAACCCATGGATACATGATGGGCATCAAGACAATAGACAATATACATAGGCGACTATCAATATTATATCAGGTAATATATATGTGTGTGTGTGTGTGTGTGTGTGTGTGTGTGTGTAATATATATATATATAAATTGGGTGCAAGGGAAATATAGTGGTGCAGGTGTAGTGCAAAGAGCATAGCCAGTGTAAATCAGTTTTTCATATTCTCTTCTTTCTCCACAGTGCTGCGAAGAAGGGTGCGGTCCGACTCCCCGTCACCACTAAAGGGAGCCGATCATCAGGCCGATCCACAGCCAAGCAGAACAGTTCCTTGCATTCCACCCCCCGTAGCCAGCAAAGCACCCCAAAGAGTGGCTCGGCTGGGAAAGGGAGCGCCTCCAAGGGGTCGGCCAAGAAAGCCACCCCGGTGTCCAACGGCAGGCCCCCACCTCGCGCGGGGAGCCGCACTAGCTCCCGCCTGAGCCAGGAGATTCTGGCCACCAACGGTCCCTCCAGCAAAACCAGCAGCCCAGCCAGTGCCCAGGCCGAGGCCAAGAAAAGACCAGCAACAGGTGCTGAGCATACGATCCTCTCGATATTGAGCAATGTCCTGAAGCAGTGAGCCTTTAAAAACATAACGGGCAAAAATCAGTCTCGTGAGATGAATTGGTGTCTGTTGTTTTGGGGTTTAACCAAAGTGGTGAGTGTGTAATTTAGCCCTCTATGTCTTCTCCTGCAGAGGTTTCCCCTAAAGCAAAGGTGATCTTGGCTCCATCATCAACATCCTCCTCGTCCAATCGCCGCAGCTCTGGCAGGAACCTGGGCGTCCATGAGCTGTCTGCCTGTGAGCAGTTAACAGTGGACCTGGTCCGACATGAGGACAGCTGGCCCTTTAAGAAGCTGGTATCCAGGACGCAGGTAAAAAGCACAGACCACAGACTCTGATTTGCTCCTAGGTGCTGCTTCTTACTCTTGTACCTCTGAGTTGACAACACCAACTCTCTTTGTTTTTTTTTTTTTGTTTTGTTTTTTTTTCTTTTACAGGTACCAGACTACTATGACATAATCAAAAAGCCAATTGCTTTAAGCATAATCAGGGAGAAAGTCAACAACTGTGAATACAAAACAGCTTGTAAGTTGTTTTTGGTCACCTATTTTACCAGTACAATATTCTCCAGTAGATCAATTGCTTTGTAATGCAGAGGTGGTTGGATATCAATAGAATCATTTAACTTCGTATTATATTATCACCTTATTGACTGTACATTTCCTTTTATCCCCTGGCAGTGGAGTACATTGAGGATGTGGAATTGATGTTCACCAACTGCTTGGAGTACAACCCCCGCAGCACCAATGAGGCCAAAGCAGGTCTGAGACTCCAGGCCTTTTTCCACGCCGAACTCCAGAAGCTAGGCCTCGCCGATCGAATACCCCCTGCACCCAAACGGCCCAGACTGTAGAGTAAAACAATATAAACTTCACGCTTAGGCGTTCTGATCAGGTGATTTTTGTTTTCTTTTTTTTTGTTGTTGTTTTTTTTTTTTTTGCCTTTTCTTTTTCACCACTGAGATGTGCTCGTCTCTTTCACACTCACTAAAATAAGACTGCTGAGTATTCACACCAGATGGTGGGAGTGGAACAACAGAAGTAATGTAAATATCATTCCGTTTCTGAGAAGATGGACGACAGGAAGGAGACGGGGAGATGAACTGTGATGATGTGCTGTGGAAAAAAAAAATATTTGCACTGTGTTGAAGTCCTCTCCATTCATACACTCAGGACAAAAAGCACTGTGATTTGATATTTTTTTTTTAAATGGTGCATGTAATTTTAACCAGGCTGCATTTCCAAACTACTGTTTTTTTCTGTGTGTATATATATTTCCTTTTCTTTAGTCATCCTTGATTAATTAAGTAAAGCAGCTGGAAGCAAGACATGATTTTATTTCATAGTTGAAAGTTGTGAAACGTTATCGAATCAACCGTCATTGGTCCCTATTACCCTGCTGAACACTACATAGGAACCAATATTGGCTCTTCCAGGTTTTCTTCTGTGCTTCTACATTTGTATCAATTGGTTATTTATTTAGGATATAATTTTGGATTTGAATACTTGCTTTATTTATAAGAATGTTTGTTTTTTTTTTATATAGGACGCGTTCGTTAACAATTTTGTAAAGTATATAGATTCAGTTTATACAACAAAATTGCGAAAGATTGTAAAGTTTTTGCTGTCATGTTACTGCTCATCGTGTACATTTTCTGTATGTAAAATAAACGCTTTTTGTTAAGAAGTGTTTGGATTTTGGTGGTCACTGCGTCCATCTGTTCTTTCAGATGTGTCGTGTGTTATACAAAGTTTTGCCAACTTTAAATGACATCTGCAGATTCAGGCGTCGGCGCACAAGATTAACCCCTTGTCATTAACTGGCATTCGATTCGTCCAGTCCCGCACCAATCCCTGTCCTGATCCCGCCCGTCGTTCCGATTGTGCAGTGGTCTCAACGCGCGTATACCTTGCCTCTCCCCCTTCTCTAGCTCGGTCACCCACAGTCGGTCGCCCACATTCCCAGATACTATAAAGTCCCTTGGAATTTTTTCCACATTCATTTCCAAACACCGCCGAACCAATAGTAGGACGACATGGTAAGCTCAACCGTACTGAATAGATCCGATTACTGTTTAATTCTAACTTGTGAGTTAACTTATCGTTACCGTTAGCCAGCCGCAAATAACTAACCCAACTTATTCCAGTCGGCATCGCTGTTCGGCCGTAAAGTAACATAACCGTTATGTTATCCATATAGATATTCCGTTGGGGACCCTTAACCTGTGGTTTATGAAAAGTTTTACATGTTGAAATAATAGTGTTGTAAAGTTTATGTGTGATTGGCTAATAAAGTCAGTTCTTCTTCGGGGATTGCCACAGGGCCTACGGCCCGAGGCGGCCATTTTAACCTAATTTTAGCCGCTTGTGCCTTGCGGTACCATTAATTGCCTTTCATATACATTTGAATAAGTTAAGTGAAGTTGACGTCAAGTTTACCCATGCAGTTTCACTCTAGAGGAGATGGTGTCAAACTTTTGACAACTTGTCTTTTGTGTATTCGCGATGTTTTGGTGTGCTTACTCGCTAGCTTAATTTCTTGGATTTAGTCGGCACAGACAGCCAAGGCTAGTAGGCAAGCTAGCTGTCAGCATTGGGATGGTAGCCGGAGTTAATAACTTGCTAGCAAACTTTACTAGCTTTAGCATTGAAGTTCTGTCTTTCGGCTACCTTTATGTAACATCTGTTTTTTATATGTTATTGTACTGAACTTTCAGGCACTATTAACATTGCTAAGGAAGAGTATAAATGTTTGGGACAGCGTTTACATGTTCACTGTAACGTTATCTGTAACTTGGATTTGTTAGTCCAGGTTGACAGTTTTCTATGCAAGACATCTCCTGTGCGGCGTTAACAGGCTAAGCTATAGGGTGTAACTTTAGTCACACAGCCCTGGTATCTAGCAAGTTGGTTGTGTCAAGCACGCAGATGAATTCGTGCTAGATGACAGTGCTGTTCCACGGGTGCGGTCTCATATGCCCTCCACTTGTGCGTGCGTTGTCATGACTCAAATGTAGTCAGCCTAAGCATTTTACCTGACTCATGGGTGTTACTTGTGTTAGAGGTTGCATTTAGACTACATAAATCAATTAATCATTGAGAAACATGGAGAGGGGGTCGACCATCATTCTAAGACTATGATTAAGGTTAAAGTTTTTTTTATTTAAGTCTGTCATTGCTTATCTTGTTGTTATTGGTCCATAGACCGAAACATTACCTTTTTTGTTTTCTCTCTTCCCCATCACCATTGTAGGCCTCAGGTGTCACAGTCAATGATGAAGTCATCAAAGTCTTCAATGATATGAAAGTGCGCAAGTCTTCGACCTCTGATGAGGTAAAGAAGCGCAAGAAGGCTGTCCTTTTCTGTCTCAGTGACGACAAGAAGAAAATCATTGTAGAGGAGGGCAAGCAGATTCTGGTGGGTGATATTGGGGATACCGTGGATGACCCCTATGCTTGCTTTGTTAAGCTCCTACCTCTGAACGACTGCAGATATGGCTTATATGATGCCACCTACGAGACAAAAGAGTCTAAGAAAGAGGACCTTGTATTTATATTCTGGTATGTAGAGTCACTGTCTTTTCTGTTACTTTTGCTTGCATGTGTACGGGTTGTTGCTAGGTGATGGTCTGTGTTGCCAATGGAAACATGCTTTTACTGATGTGCTGTTTAATTTCAGGGCACCGGAAGGGGCACCACTCAAAAGCAAAATGATCTATGCTAGTTCTAAAGATGCCATCAAAAAGAAGTTTACAGGTGAGTTAAAGGCAGAACATGCTTAATTACTGTCCACTATTCTCATTGAACATTGATTTTACATTGGTTACTGATTATATGGCAGTTATAAAGTCTGTTGACCAAATTTGTCTCCCCAAATACTGTAAATCACGCGGTAAATCAGTGCAAAGGTCTGTCGCTTGTTGTCTCGGGGATATATGCTTTCTGCTGTTTAATGGTTGTTCAGTTTGTCTGGGAGCATGAGGCATCCTGATATTATTGGTGAGAATTTTTGCTGATACAATTCTTTCTTCCCAGGTATCAAGCACGAATGGCAAGTGAATGGTTTAGATGACATTCAGGATCGTTCAACTTTGGCAGAAAAGCTGGGAGGCAATGTGGTTGTATCGCTGGAAGGGAGACCATTGTAAAAGGAAAAAAAAAAAAAGACATGTGCCATCTGGATTCCGCGCGCTTTCATCTTAGCAGCTGTGTCTATATCATTTGATCCTGAAGGAGTAGCATTAGATTAACTTTTTTGTTTGTTTTGTTTATTTTTGTTTTATTTTTCCACAATGAAGGAGATCTCATTAACATGTGCAAAAAGAATGAAGGTCCTACTACTATATAGACAGCTGATGTTATCAATTCCTAGTAGGAGGTTTTTTTTTGTTTGTTTTTGTTGTTTGTTTCCCCCCCCCCTCCGTAATACCTTCATGGGATGTTCGCACATTGTGTGTTTTGCCAAACAAAAGCAAGATGTGGCACTACCAGAAACTAATAACGCTCACTACACTAAGACATGAAAAAAACACAATCGACACCTTTGGCATCCTTTTTTTTTTTTTTTTTTTTTTGCCATGGCTGCGGTGTCGTTTTTGAAGCTTAAGACATAAGAATCTGACAATGCTGTTTATGCCTTGACAATTACTCACTCCCCTTGTGCTCGCTGCTATCCCGAGCACTTTGCACTCTTGAGTTTGAAATGTATTTATATATTGATGGCTCGACCTAATTGGGCTTTATTTTGACATGGCAAAACACGTTTTACACTATGCAGAAAAAGAAAACGCACTTTTTTTGTATACACTACAAGTTGAGGTAGAAGGTTATGAAGTAAGAATGACAATTTGAATCTTCTTTGTCATCCGGGACTGAAGTTTTAAGAACCAGTTTTCCATTCCTGTTATGCACATGGACAAGGACAGATGGGTATATTACTGTTCCGTTTGCAGCCTTACTTTCATTGGAATGTACAGTACACCGCTGAATACCGAGGAGAGGGGGGTGCAGCTCCCAGTTTTTATAAACACTGAAAAGAACACATACACACACTATCTGTAAAGATGGCAGTATCTGCATTTGCAGCCTTAAGTGGAACATTGTTTTTTGAGATCGAGGAAGTTCGCCACTTCGCAATAAAAACTATGTGGCAGACTACACTTAAGATTGTCTCTGTGGGCTTGTTTGCATGGTTCCACTGTTTTTGCTCGAAACACTTCCAGGTGAATGAAAAGAATGTCACTGCTTTTTCTGTCGCATGCCAAACTACGGAGCCCAGCTGCTGTTCAAGCTAATTTCATTTTCCACATTTGGATGATGTTTGGCACACCTGTTTAATTTAAATTGGAGCGAGTCTCTTTTTAAACCAAAGCTGTTGAAGAAAAAAGTGGTTATAGTTTGAATTGTGAATAAAAAAATGTGACTTCAGAGGCAATAGTTAAGCTGTCAATTAGAATCACATTTTTTTAGTGGTTCCAATTGTAATTTTATTAGCTATAAGAAAAACAATCTTAATAAAAAGAAAGCCTAATGTTTGACTTGACCCACAAGCAAATTTATTTTGATTAAATGCTTGAAAGTGAGTTTGCTCTGGCTCTACGGGTCTCTTAAATTGCCTCTTTTCTGCTGAAGTAGCTGACTAACCAATTAGACCACCCACAGGGCAGCCAAGTTTACTTTGACGTACTGTTGCCTCCTTAAAGATTTGATTGACAGCTTAGGATCAGGATCATGGCTTTTTGTGGCCTTTAAAAAGTTTCAATGAGCTGCAGTCGTCGACAAAGCGCGAGGGCTGTGCGAGTAAGCCGAGTGTGTCAGAGAGGACCTGTGGCCTCTACTGTCTTCTGCCGCTGCTGCTCCCTGTGGAGAATTTGATCTGCCGGCAGCGACCAGCAATCCTCCGCTGCTCAGAGCTATTTATGGCCAGCGTGCTTTTGTGTCTTGTCATCGCTGTCCACAAATGGCAAAACTGGACATGCCTCCAAAGGAGCATTGAAAGGGAAGCCCCCGCCAGGCGGCCCATGCGCAGCCGCAGACCACTCGGCAGTGTGTGCTTTGAATCACGGCCACAGAGAGACATGGCACACACTCAAAAAGAAGGCGAAGCAAGGGTAAGGTCTGGTGTTGCTGGTTCAGAGTACTGTCGTTTTAAGATCCAGGTTCATCTAGTTTCAGAAAAAGATTTATAATGTAGTTGTTTTCCTGTTTTTATTATTATTATTATTTTTTTATTATTAAAGGTTAAAGATTGGGGCCCCAGACTACTTTGGATACTCTGAACCCTGCCACCGGTCATTGAACAGAAACATCTAAGTGGTGTCTGACAGTAATCACATCCGAGCATCACAGCATGACTGCAATCACATTTGGAAAAAAAAAAAAAAACGATTGTCATGAGAAGCCAGCTAAAGTAGTTTTTTTTTCTATATGGGCCAACTTGTCGATAATAGACCACTTACATTGCAAGTGTTTTGTTTTTAGTGTTGTGTTTGTTTATCTAAAATGATATAGATATCATGAAATGAACTGTGAACTGTGGTGCAACTAGGGGATTGGTCAAAACATATTTCAAAATCCCCCCCCCCCCCCGTAAACATGTTGACTTGATTACACACATCAATCGAATATCAGTCATTGAGTTTCTCTGAACCCCTTCCCAATGAGGCACATGATCAGATGCATGAAGTGGTTTATGTTTTAAAACTTTGTGTGCTCGGTTCAGAAATCTAATCCTGGCATCAACAAGACAAATCATTTGTATCTACATGGTGTCCGCATGTCTTGGAAACATCACAATATTCCAAGCCCAGTTGAGAAATTACTTTGGAAACATCTAGATTAAGAGCTTAATCTGCTTAAACTTAAACTGTACATGATCAGCATTAATTATGTCATGCCATTTAATACCTTTATGCCTCAAAGTGGAGTTCTAATGATGTTTAATCATTATTTATTTAAGATGATGTGAGAAGAGTGATGAACATCTTGCTAAAAACAAAATAAACCTGAATAAACAATATAAATAATTTAAAAGCTACATTTAATTAACTAGTTTTAATAAGTGACAATGTGATCAATCTTCTGTATTGCATTATCTTGGACCATATCAAAACATACCAAAACTTTTGGAGAATTATTATACAGTTATAATCAAGAAAAATAACCATGGATACATGACTTGAGTATGGATATTTTGATTGGTAGGCTCGTCTGCCATCTTGTGGTAACAAACGGCCACTACCATCATTAGGATATATAAAACTTGAATTTTACCCCGAATAATGAATGAATAAATAAATTTGAAACTAATTGGCTGTGCCGAAATGGCCCCAATTAAGTAACAGATATACAATAATAGCCTAACTCTAAATAACAATAACAATGTGTGTTTTTTTTTCCTTGGCAACTAGCCTACTTTTGTCCTGTAATACAGACTATGGGAACAAGCAAATTATCACAAAAGAGAATTAATAAGGTCTATTCTAATATGTTTACTTTGATTGTTAATAGTTTGGTAACAGTTTATTCCAAACATATTTTGGAATAAATAAATAATAAATCAATGAACCTATTAGAGGGCTAACAAATTAGGATTACAAATAATATTTAGCCTACTTAATAGGCTACTTAATAATACTTAATACTTAATAATTTTATAGCATACCATTATGGAGGAATGCATTCTTGTTCATAATTGATATATTATATTTGTGTTGTGTGCTGTCAAAGAGGCAGGGGACACATCCGTCTCTAGACAATGCAAACAATAGACTACACATGCAACGAGCTTTCTGCTATATAGGCTACAGTAGACCTATTGACACGTATAGCCTATCATGCTGTTTAGGGAACCAAACTTTAAAGCCAAACTTTAAATTCTATTTCCTAAGCCAAACGTGTGAGCACTGATTAACCTTGACTCAATGTCGGCTTAGAAATAAAAAATACATAACAGCTACAGTAAAGGTTAGGCCTACCTGCCTTGACTGGCTTCCACACTTACCAACAACCATCTCTGGTACCAACAGCTCAACCTAGCGTCTGACTCTTACATCCCAGCATCGAACGCTCCTCCTTCAAATCCTGCTGCTGCACGTCACACGACTTCACCAGATCCGTACTCCACCCGCAGCAGCCATGATGGTAGGTTTATCCACAATTACTGCATGCCCTGGTTTAGATTTCTACCATGCTACTGGTTTATCACTAGTTGTGAATATATCAGTCATGTTGATGATAATCAGAGAATAAATATTGTACACGTTGTCTTTATTTTTACAGCAAGAAGGGCTGGACGACGGTCCCGATTTCCTCTCTGAAGAAGATAGGGGTGTAAGTTTTTTCTTTGATTCCCCACTTTCTCGTCATACTAAACTAATTGGTGTTTTGTGTGTTGCGTTCTAAAACCAATTTTTAAACACAATCTAGTTTTTTTCAGGTGCAACAAGGATTGTGTGTGTGCAATTGTTGTAGAAACTCACGTTAGCTAGCGAGCTAGCTTTCCTGGTCGGTGTTGCTTGCAGTGTCAGTTGACTTCCTACTGTGGCTAGTGTTGTCTGCTAGCGGTATTCTGTATGGAATTCCAACATGCAACTTGGCTTGCTAGCTAATCATCACATTATTTACCAGTTGAATGTAAAGAAGGAAGTGTTTTACAACAATCAGAGTTTGACAGCTTAATGTCAGATAATAAAGGTCACGCCTGTCTGGCTTGACGGGAAATCATGTCAGTAGAAGTTCACCGTGGTGCTAACTGTACGCTAGCAAGAAAAAATGAGACAGTTTCTAGCTTAGGGGCTCACAATGGCGAATCCGTATTTTAATTCAGCATCACAGGCGTCTTTTAAAGCTTTACTTTGTAATGTTATAGAATTAGAGAACCGTGTGCTGATCTGTTAATTTGTGTTTGATATATCGAGGATAGGATTATTTACAGTAACGTTTTTTCATTGTGGTGGTGCATCGTAATTAAACAACTAACTGTGTCATTAAATTGCTGCTTTTAAAGAGAAAACAAACGCAACTGTTTGCTCAGATACATTTTGTTTGACATTAGGAAATCGTGTGCCTTGTATTGTCCCTTCTAAATCCTTTCTTTTAAAACCTCTCTGATTGTATAGTGCTTCCATGGTCACTTTAGCAATGTAGAAAAATAATCTCTTGCTTACCTACACCTGTGTATTCTGTCTTATTTAGCCAAGGGCAGTAAACGTGGACCTTCAAACTGATGCAACTTTACAAGTGGATATTTCAGATGCACTGAGTGAGCGTGATAAAGTCAAGTTCACAGTTCATACAAAGGTATGGTGGTGTAAAGGCCTGTCCTTTTAGGAAGTTCTCACTGAATCACTGAATCAATCAACAAACGTTGCCATTTTTAGTTTATAGCCATACATGTGCTTTGTTTTTTTCCACCTATTTGCATAGCACTGAAATTGCTTTAGACTTTAAACCACCTCTTAATAATTAATGACAGCTCTCACAATAGGTCTCATAGGACTGCAAGATTTTAGACAACATTTTAAGCTAAAAGGCTGAAGTACCTATAATGGGATACAAGATATTTTATAGCACCCATCCCTGACCTAAAAGTTATGTGTAGATCATAAACGGTGATTCAATGATATGCTGTGGCTAGCATAAAAATCAGTTTGATTTTATATTAATATTTGATCCTATTTTCTTCTCCCAGACCACTCTCTCCAACTTCAAACAGAATGAATTTTCCGTTGTACGCCAGCACGAAGAGTTCATCTGGCTTCATGACTCCTTTGTGGAGAATGAGGAATATGCGGGGTACATTGTGAGTGCAAAGTTTTCTTTATCTCAATTTGTTCTCAGTGCTCTCCTACCATTACCAAGGTCACACTGTCTTTGTGTACAAACTGATAAATCCTGCGCTGTGGCTGAAACAGCTTGGAGACTTCAGTGTTGTTTGTGTTGCCAATTGGATGGGTTCATAAGTGCGGTTTGTTGGTTTACTTGTGAGTGTAGGATGCAGTTAAGCGTTTGTTTGGTTGCTTTATGCTGGCTGTACAAAGGTTATAGCTTTGTTTATCAAATGGAGGAGTGTAATTATGCTCAGTTCTAAGTGTCGCTGCTCTTAATGTTAATGCTTTTTTTAAGCCAATGTCCAAATAGGTCATCTGGCAGCAACTTACTAGTAGTTTGTGTGAAGGGTTAAAGGAGGGGGTGCCTTGTTAAGTGGTTATCCCCACCAGTTGTCAGCAATTTTGAGCGTAATGCAATTTCCTGAGTTCCAAGGAAATGTTTTATGTTGGACATGTGTTTCAACTGAAGTTACAGAGTGCTTCCCGTATGCTTGTGGAAAAAAGTCTACCAGAGAGAGATAGAGAAAGGCAACGCTGCCGTTGTCAGATTCACAGGAGCCGTTGAACTACCTTTGGCATTTGGCACTAAATACTAACAGCTAAAAGGATGCATGGTTTACAGCACACCAGCACAATGGCAGCCTTTTCTAAACGCTTCTGATTCCCCAAACCCTTGTATTCAGCAGTCTTTCATGGTGCTCACTGCTCATGTTTACTATTTTCTCTGTAGTCATTCTGTTCTTGCTTTCAAATGAGAACATTACAGAAATCCAAGGCACAAGGAGAGGCGGGCAGTTTTTGATTAAAGAGCTCTCTGTAGGGACTCTTAAGGAAGATGCTGTGTATTTTGGACAACGTCTTCTCTGGCTGAAGTCCAGCCATTTAATAACTGTTCTTTATGGCTGAGTCTGGAGAAAAGGCTCCGCACAGATGCATTAGGATAATGGGCACCTCTTCATTTTGAATTTCAATCAAGACAATTCAAACACAATTCAAGAGGTCCGATTTGGATGCTGACACAAATACACTCACACACAGGCAGTTGTATTTTCAAATGTTCAATCTGAGAATGATAACATTTGGGGTGTGTTTAAGGACAGCCCGTGCAGAAGATACTTCAGTCCATTTCTGTTCTGGACATGAATACGGATATGAATGAGGCCCATTGGACACATCCCAGGTGCTGCCAGACAAAATCTGGCAAATTATTTCAATAGAAGATTTGTATAGCATATTATACAAAAGACACGTTTCATGGCGCTTCACAACAAAGAGCACCAATGTGCAACAGGGGCAAGGAAAAACCCCCTATCATTTTTTTCTTGTTAATGTTTAGGAAGAAACCTTGGGTAGGGGCTAACCCAACTGCCTAGGGTCATATAGGGCAAGTTTTCAGTCTTTCAGTTGGTGATTAGTTCATGGTTTTAATAGGTCTGGACTCAAGATAACCATAGAATTATCAATACAATCTGGGATTGTTATAATACAATTATTTATTAATTAATTCAAGTCAACCGTTTTTGTCACTGATGTGTTTCAGATCCCGCCAGCTCCACCACGACCAGATTTTGATGCATCCCGCGAGAAGCTTCAGAAACTTGGGGAAGGGGAAGGCTCCATGACTAAGGAGGAATTTACCAAAATGAAACAGGAGCTCGAGGCGTAGGTGTTGGTGTTTTGGTTTGACAACTTTCTTTGGTTGTTTCGCCGAAGTAGGTGCCCTGTAGTGACGGGTCATCTCCTTGTGTTTCAGTGAATACCTGGCCATTTTCAAGAAGACGGTGGCGATGCACGAGGTGTTTCTGTGTCGGGTGGCTGCCCATCCTGTTCTTCGCAAAGACTTGAATTTCCATGTGTTTTTAGAATACAACCAAGATGTAAGTGAAGTCCCAACTTCTTTTATCCTTGTCCTTCTATGTTGAATTTTTTTGACACAGAGGTGGAAGCCTGTTGAGCTTTAATCGATGCAAAGGAAACCCCATTAATTCTGTGTATCAAATCAAAATTTTGCATAACAGCATAACTTTTGATGTTCATTGCCATAGATGCTTTAAGTGTTTATTTAGCTGGGCCTCTCTCTCACACTCCTACTCACTCATCCAATAACAGTTGAGTGTGCGTGGCAAAAACAAGAAGGAGAAACTGGAGGACTTCTTCAAGAACGTGGTGAAGTCGGCGGATGGTGTGCTGGTGGCCGGAGTAAAGGTGAGTGTGTGTGTGTGTGTGGGAGAGAGTGAGAGAGGTGAGTTAGGTAGTGCCGAGGCCAGTGGCCCAGGGTGGAGCTGTTGCCTCCGTGCTAGGATCACCACCACCATGTGATGATCATGTGACCTAACGAGGCAGGCAATGGAGGAGTAGAGGATTCAGTGGGAGAGTGTGGGGGAGGGGTGGGGACCACAAGGTTAACAGGAGGTAAAAGAATTTTTATGTTTCATGTTAGTAATCAGTAACATATATCAGTCAGAAACACTTGTTGGCTAGTGTTTATGAGTTAGCGTTTTCTTTATTAATTAAATTAAATGTGTCTAATGTCTTGCAGGACGTAGATGACTTCTTTGAGCACGAGAAGACCTTTCTTATAGAGTACCATAACCGGGTGAAAGACTCTTCGGTGAAATCAGACAGAATGATTAAATCTCACAAAAGTAAGTCTTCTTTTTGTCAGGCTTTGGATAAGCGAACAGGTGCTCATTCTCCAAATGAAGTAATTTCACATTGGTCTCCATTGCAAGTTGTTAACAATAAAAAGCGATTTTGATTAATTTCGGGTCAGATTAATTTATTGGCTTGGTCAAAATTTACGTTGAGCCTCTTTTTGGCTAAAAAGGTATCATGTTTCACTGCTTGTGGCAGCGTGTGTATTCCCCTTATCTGGCCCTGCACTACAGTATTTTGTGTCTGCTCTTTTCTTCATGTTGATTTGCTGACTGCGGTGGAAACTGGTAAGTTTGATTTGTCTATTAATCTCAGGAGGGGAGAGTGTTGCCTGGTCATGTCATTAGCATTGGTGAAGGCTGGCTGTTTGAATGTCACAAACATGATGGTTGACTGTGCAGTTTTCAATTTGCTCTGGAGTTCATGTTTCTTCATTATACTACCTCCTCATGCTAGAACATGTTATTTTGACAAGCTCCTTCTGTCAAGGCAAAAACACCTCAGAATAGACAAGCTTCAAGCCCATCTGTGCAGTCAACTGTCATTCCCTCACAGACTGTGGTTTTGCCCAATAATCGTCTCGTCTATTAGACTTCCACAAGAATAAAACATGATACCTGTCTCTAAAAGCTGCAGTGCCAAAATTAGGGTTCATTGACCACATAAAGATCCTGCCAATAAATGAAGGGGAAACAAACAGGATGTGAACACGGACTGGGTTGGCTGGACGAGTCAAGCAGATGCATCTGTGCATGCAGTGGGGCTGGCTTGAGTGGAAGATGGATGTACATTTGGATCTTTGCAATGCTGTGTCTGTGCTAAGGGATTTTGTCACAACCTTCTCTCAGGCGCTGCAGATGACATCAACAGAATTGCCTCTGCGATGTACAGCCTTGGGACGCAGGACTCAACAGACATGTGCAAGTATGTTCATGAAACGTGTGTCCTTTTTTTTATAAATAAAAATCCTGATTGTTCTGGCTTTTTCATTGTTATTAAAAGTGTATATTTCTATCTGTTTGACTGGTGTAGATTCTTCCTGAAGGTGTCCGAACTCTTTGAGAAAACACGGGTAAGATTTGAATTATATTGTTACAATTCCCAATTCTGACAAAATATTGGAATGAACGTACCATCACAGTGCTAGTCTGGCTACCACACACCCACTCTGCCTAAGAAAAAAAGAGACCACCATGTACCATCTGTTTTTTTTTTTTAATGGACCCATTTCACAGCAGTCTTTTTTCAGTAGCAAGGTAAAGACAGGTGTTCCTAATGACATCCAATAAGAATCTGTTTCTGCTACATTGAATCTGAATCTTATTGGCCGTCATTAACGGGTGGTTTATAGTTAGTCATCATTGTTCCATTGGAAAGATCTTTCACATCACTTAATATTCCCATATTTCCATATTCCCAAGCAGCACCTGTAAATAGGTAGAGGTAAAGGTTATTTAAAAAGGTGAAAGTAGGAAGACTAAACTAGAAAGTTGGCCTTTTCTAGTTTTGCTACATGCAGAATTTCATTTCCTTTCCCTCTCAATGTGCAGAAAATTGAAGCCCGTGTTGCAGCAGATGAGGACCTGAAACTTGCTGACCTGTTGAAGTACTACCTCAGGGAGTCACAAGCAGCTAAGGTAAAACGTCACATGTACCCCGGGCAGTTTCTCATTTGTTATGTTTTTAAATGTTATGCAACTCAATACACTGTTATGTTGTGTAACTCGATACACTGTTAGGTGGTTTCGTGACGGGACACATATGCTGTATTTCTACTCTTTCAGGACCTTTTGTACAGACGGGGGAGGGCGCTTGTTGATTACGAAAACGCAAACAAAGCTCTCGACAAAGCCAGGGCTAAGAACAAAGATGTTCTACAAGCAGAAACCACCCAGCAGTTGTGCTGTCAGAAATTTGAGAAAATTTCAGAGTCAGCCAAACAAGGTACAAAATTGTCTCACATGCTTTAACTATCTGGGTTAAAAGCTCTGGCTTTGAGTTAGTCTGTTAAACTAAGTATGATGTATAGTAAGAACCTTTTTCTTTGAAATGAAGAATTGATAGATTTCAAGACGAGACGAGTAGCAGCCTTCCGGAAGAACCTGGTGGAACTAGCAGAGCTGGAGCTCAAGCACGCTAAGGTAATGCCACAGCCACTTGGAACTCACTGATTATTTGACTGCATATAAGCTATTTCAGTGCTGCATTTTTATCTCTCTCCCATATCTTTTTGTCCTTCCTCCCCAGGGTAATCTTCAGCTGTTGCAAAGCTGTCTCGGCGTTCTAAAAGGAGATACTTAAAAAGACTGGACTGATGGTTGATGGTGTAGGCATCCTCCCCACCTTTTGGCCTCCTTTTACCCTCAGAAGATTGAGGGAAGGGAGAGAAAAGAGAAAGAAAGCATATCTTGTAAGGGCAGGGCACTTCTTCCCTGAAGGATGTCTTGTTAGTCACCACTACCAGAGACACCGTAATCCCTCCACTTGTTTCCCTCTTCAAAGTGCGGAGGCCCTTGGTGAGACTCCACTTGCCCACACAGCACAAGAACCTATCAAAGAAGGAAAAAAAAAAGTCTAATCACGTCTGTTTTTAAAGTTGTTATAAAGTGTCTTTTTTTTTTTTTTGTAATTTTTTTGTCCATTTTTTTTTTTATGTTTGCTTAGTGTAATCCTCAAAGCAGTTAGTTTTGGTAATCCTCTCTGTGATGCTGCTCATGTACCTTGTAAGAAAGACCGGAAGAAAAAGTTGAGCTGATTGTTACTATTATTAAAAGTGTATTGTCACTAAAAAGCCTTGTACATGTTGTATTAGTTTTCACTGTACGGTTCATGATCATTATAATCACACATACTTTTGATACATTTTTCATCTCTTAAGTAAATATTCATATAAAGTGTATGTATTCCATTTATTTTCATTCCATAGCAGTAATTCATTATTATGTTTTGCCTTAAAATGTAGATTTAATCCTATCAGATATTGTTTTAAAAATCGTAAATCATAAACGGATAAATTTGTTCTGTCCCCTGATATTTTTAAAAGTGCACTGTATATGAATGTCTTTTTCACACTATGTGACCAAAGCTTCCATTAATTGAGATGGAGGAATGCTGATATACGAACGGTAACAATAAAGAAATAACTACAATTGATAGTGTTTACTTTAGCATGCCCTGAGATTAGAAAAAATGTTTTTGACCTTCTTTTGCTTACATTTGGGATTTCTCTATCAGAATAAAATCAACTGGAACATGAGCTCAAGGCATGGGAGAACAGAAATCAGAGCCATGAAGTCAAAACCATTTTTGAGTGATGTTCTCCCAATGTGTAGGCATTGGGAAAGTTGCTTTGGAAATTTAATTTGTTAGTAACAAGTTACTATTGTCCTGGCTATATGTAACTAATTACATTTGATTGCTTTTTGGATTACTACATTTTGAGTTCAATTCAATTCAATTTCATTTATATAGCGCATTTTTACAAAAGGCATGTCACAAAGCGCTTAACACAAGAGGCCCAATTAGCAACAGGGGCAAGGAAAAACTCCCTAGCAGCGTTTTTTGTTTTTACTTGTTAAGGTAGAGGAAGAAACCTTGGGCAGTTCCGACGGCTCAAGGGGCTAACCCAACTACCTAGGGCAGATTTTCAGTCTCTCAGATGGCGGGTAGTCCACTATTATTCCATTAGATACACATTACAAGAAAATTTTGGTAAATAAAGTAATATAGGAGTCCCATTAGAATCCCAGGATATAGTCCCATGTCATTAGGCACAGTCAAGCCAGGGGCCAGCTAGATCATGTCAGGGTCATCTGTGAAGCTGAAGGCAGACCGCCCAGGAAGCCAGAGATGCAGGATCAGGCAGTGGAAGGCAGGGGTGACCCTCAGCAGGGAGGCAGTGGCATGGATAGTGGAGTGGGTTGAGGACCATTCAGGAGTGCCGCCGGATCACGTTGGAAGAAGGTCCCAGGAGAACCCAGGAGGTGCAGGCGCAGGCAGTGGAAGGCAGTGATGACTCACGGCAGGGTGGTAATGGCATGGAAAATCAGAGAGGAGATGAGTTAGAACAGTCTCCATCAGATTTCAGAGAATGTGAGTTATATTGCATGTGAAACCATATACAGATGTTGGCTAAGTGAAGAGAGAGAAGTAAGTGGAGAGGAAAAGAGAGGAGGAGAAAGAATAGTGAAAACTGTACGGGTTAACAGATGGGTGGATTGTGGCGGCATTAAACTATAGCAGCATAACTAAGGTATGATGTATAACAAGCCAACACCACCAAAGGAAATGGTCAGTGGCCACCAAGCCCTGGACGGGAGCTTACAGCAGAGGCAGTCCTTTCCAATAATACCCTGTTGAGGTGTGGCTTACCATACACCATCCCTAACTAAAGGGGTCAGTAAATAGAAAGGTTTTGAGTCTAGACTTAAAGGTGTTGAGAGTGTCCGCTTGACGAATGTTAGAAGGGAGTTTGTTCCACAGGACAGGCGCACGATGGCAGAATGCTCTTCCCCCCATTGTCGATTTTGATATTCTAGGAATTACTAGGAGACCAGCATTCTGTGACCTTAGGGGTCCAGAAGGGTGGTAGGGAACAAGTAAGTCTTTAATATATGCTGGAGCAAGGCCATTAAGGGCTTTATATGTTAGGAGAAGTATTTTAAAATCAACTCGGCTTTTAACAGGAAGCCAATGTAAGGAAGCAAGGACAGGTGTGATATGTTCATATTTTTTTGTCCTAGTGAGTGCTCGTGCTGCAGCATTTTGTATTAGTTGAAGGTTTTTGATGCAGCTAGTACCACATCCAGAGAACAGTGCATTACAATAGTCAAGTCTGGAGGTAACAAATGCATGTATTAGTTTTTCTGCATCCTCAAAAGAAAGGAATGTTCTGACCTTAGCAATGTTGCGTAAATGAAAGAATGAGGTTTTGGAGATAAGCTTTACATGACTATTTAAAGAGAGGTCTTGATCAATATACACCCCAAGGTTCTTGACCTTTGTGTTAGGTGTGAGTGAAAGTAAGCTCTGATGATGGGGTAAAGTGTTGGTCAGGTTTTTAGGGCCAATCAACATGACTTCAGTCTTATCAGAGTTTAAGCAAAGGAAATTCTTAGTCATCCAGTTTTTGATGTCACTGAGGCTGGCAACAAGTTTTGTTACTGGCGTACAATCATTAGGCTTCATTGAAAGGTATAGTTGGGTGTCATCTGCGTAAGAGTGGAAGGTAATGCCATGTTTTCTAATAACAGATCCCAAAGGTAGCATGTAAAGGGAGAATAGCAGAGGTCCCAGTACTGATCCTTGGGGCACACCATACTTGACTTCAGTGTGGCATGATGCTTCAATATGTGCATGTACAAACTGGTAACGTCCAGTAAGGTATGACCTGAGCCAGGCTAATGCAGAATCTTTGATGCCAATCATATGCTCAAGTCTATGTAGTAGGATGCTGTGATCAATAGTGTCGAAAGCAGCACTTAGATCCAGTAGGATTAATAATGAAATGCATCCATTATCAGATGAGATAAGGAGATCATTGTAGACCTTTACTAGGGCTGATTCTGTGCTATGGTATGCTCTAAAGCCAGATTGATAGGTTTCCTGGATGTTATTTGCGTCCAAGAAGGTACGAATTTGCTTAGACACTATTTTTTCAAGAATCTTTGATATAAATGGGAGGTTGGATATAGGTCGATAGTGAGTGAATTTTGTGAACTGTTTCCAGTTTTTTAAAACCCTGTAGGGTCACCCTGAAGTATTTAACACGGGCTGCTGTCAAAATCCTTTTAAACTCTCATTGCACAGCCACAGCAGGGTTCGACTTCAACACCTCTACAGACTTTATGCTGTTCTTTGATTGGTTATGACAAATATTTGACATTCAGCATTTGGTGAATTAGTAAAGCAGTTGTCCATTGTCTGTGGGATTAATAGTGTATATCTGCGCCTGCTCAATACAGCTCACTTTTACCCTAGATATAAAGTCTATGTTTTTACCAGACGGTTTAATAGGAGACCTCTCCAACACTGTAGGAAAATAAAACGGTGTATACAATAGTCCACTATTGTACAAATAGAGGACGGTTTTGTACAACACGGTTTAAATAGTAGTGTCTTGTCCACCAGAACCCGTTTACTATTAAAAGTTCTCTGGGTCCTCAAAATGACCCCTTCAGTTACTTTTATTTTGACATATATGCCAACCCGGAAATGATTACATGCATGCGCATTTTGGACGTAAACCGGAGCTGTACGTCTCATGCATCTTGAAATCGGACCCGAGGAGTAGCTGTTTTTGTTGGATTTTCATTTTGAACATTGCTTGCCAAACAAAATGAATAGAAAAGAAGAATACGACTCTTACGAAATTGAGGAGCCAAGTGACGAGGAGAGAGCTGGTAGCAGGTGGGTCTTTGTGACACTTGATAAGGCTTCTAGCATACTCGTGTGGTAAGACTGTAAACATCGTCCGAATTTAGGTGAAATGTAATGTAATCAACAAGACAATACGGTAAATTAAAGGTAGTCGCACTATTTTAGTACAATGTCGGACAAATAACTCCAGAACACATTTAGGTTAGTTGGGTGGCTCATAACGCTGGAACATGGAGTCTGTCTGAAGTCTAATTTATCTTGTTATAATTTCTCGTCAGCTCTGAAGATGAACTTGACATTCTCCTCAACGGAACTCCAGACCAGAAGAAGAAGCTTCTTCGGGAATATCTAACGGGGGAGAGTGAGTCTTCCAGTTGCGATGAGTTTGAAAAGGAGATGGAAGCAGAACTCAGTACTACCATGAAGTCTATTGAAGGCAACTGGGCAGCTCCTCTGGGACAAGGTTTGAGACACTCACATAAAACGCATCATACATAGGCAGAGATGGAGAATCATGAGATGAAATAATAAAAAAATTCCAATGCGAAATTAACCTCATGAATCCAGTAAGAAATGTGTTTTTTGTCAAAATTGGGTGCTTGATTGACTGCTTCATTTCTTGTGGTCTTTTTTTTTTTTTTTTTTACTACATTTGTTGTGCAGCTGGTGTGTCGTCAGGAACCAGTGGAAGTTCTAATCCGTCTGGCACACAGCCACAACAGATGTATGACAATATCTACTTTGACTCTGATGACTCAGATTCAGACCAGGAGGGTAAAGCAGGTGTGTGTACAGTAACTAATTTGTTTGGACATTTGTCACAATAACTGTTTGCCCAATCTCAGCTTCATTGGCCCACAAATATCTTGCAGTTCTAACTATGTGTAAAAATATAAATTGTCCCTAGGAAGCTCCAAGTCTCAGAGAAAGAAACAGCGTGCCATCCCTACAAATGATGAGTTGTTATACGATCCAGATGAAGATGACCGTGATCAAGCTTGGGTTGATGCTAAGAGAAGACGGTCAGCATGCATGAATATAAAACTACATGAACTAATACTCATCACTGCATTGCCACTGTAAACACTAACAATGACACAGACCTAATATGAACTGTATCATTTGCACTATTTTCACAGGTACAGAGAGGACCGCCGTTACCAAGGGACCTGTGGGAGGAATAGGGTTCAGTCGCAGGCCCTCCCCACCAGTGATGCAGTATTAAACTGCCCCTCATGCATGATCACATTGTGTCTGGACTGTCAAAGGTGAGACAAGTGAGGAGTAGATAAACTGATAAGAATTAGTGAAATGTTGACAGATCTCCAAACAGAACACTTCATAATGTAAACTTGCTGTGAACATAAAAGAATGCTCATTATAAAGCGTTGAAGCAACACTGTTGAGTGGGGTAAACCAACTGAACTACCTACCTCCACTACTGTACCTCCCCTTTTCTGCACAGTGCATATCTTGGATGACTGGTTCCGTGTCATCCAAATTCATTTGGAAATGATGGCAACATTATTTAACTAAATAAAGTAGCAAGAAGTTCTTGTCCAATTTAAGCGTTCGCTTACAAAGGTATCTCTGTGATATTTTGTAGTCTGTGACCTCAAATTCAGTGTAAATTTGACTTCTTGTCAGATCAGAACAAAATAAAAGGTCACGTATTTCTATGGCAATGATTATGTGAAATTTTAGGATTTGTTGAATGCCGCTGTAGATGTTTTCATGAAATGTTTGCCTATGTTCTGTTGCATCCTCCATAATGTGAAATTTCTCTGGTTCTGTCCACAGACATGAAAAATACAGAACGCAGTACAGAGCAATGTTTGTAATGAACTGCATTGTCAACAAAGAGGAGATTTTACGGTACAAAGCAGCACAGAAGAAGCAAAAAAGACTCCGGAAGAAAAGAAGGCATGATCAGACTGATGCAAAGCCTGAGACTTCCCAGCCAAGAACCACAGATAGCCGTCTAGGGGGAATGGATGAGGATGAGATCTACCATCCAGTGCTGTGTACAGAGTGTTCTACCGAGGTGGCTGTGTATGACAAGGATGAGGTTTACCACTTCTTTAATATACTGGCTAGCCACAGTTGAGCACTGCAGTGTAGCACAGTCATACAATTTACATACGTTGGTCTGATCATGATGTTCTTCTGACCCTTGTCATCAAATACACTGCTTTGGATGATTTTGTCACCCAATGACTGTGTGAACATGTTTGAGGAAACTGGTGACAATTTGAGGCTACTGATTTCCAGAGGCTGACACCATAAAAGTCTGTTAATATTACCTCTAATAGAGGTGAGTTGATAAAACAAATGTTTTTGTTTTTCCCTAATGACTTTTTATTTTTTTGTGGAATGTGAGATTTTAGAAAGTTTTTTTTAAAAACATTATTTGCATTGTATATTTTAACCTGAGATAAAATATGTGGATTCCTTAAACTGTGTCCCCAAATATTTTTTTGCATTTGTTGTTCATATTTGTAGGAAGGATTAACATGTGAGAACTCCATTTTTATTCATGTTATATTATATTTACAGTATTGGTGGCACTGACTGGTGAGGTAGCCTTAGGTAATAGCACCATGTTAAACGGTGTAGTTTTCTTTCTCGATATACCTTTTAAAGTAGGCTACCTGTAATATAATGCAAGGACATGGCTCGTGGCCTGGCACATCCCTCGTGGTTGACGCCTAACAAAACGTCATTGTTATCAGGAAATAGTCCGGAAGAAGCTGCTGAGGAGGAGCACGAGACGAAAGCAAACGAAAGGCTTCTTCGAAAAATCATGGCGCTTGGGGATGCCTGGAAACAAATATCTTGGTTTTATTACCAGTATTTACTCGTCACAGCTCTGTATATGCTGGAACCTTGGGAGCGGACTATCTTTAGTATCCTTTAAACCCTTCAAATATTTCATTCCAGGATTGTAGTCTAGTTTAACGCTACTCGTTCTGGCTAGTCCGCTAACGTTAGCTCATTTCCAGGAATAGTTAGCCAAATAGGACATGGTTTGTACAGGTAGGGCTAGTCGGTCTGTAAAAGCCACATCTGTATTTTGATTCTATTTTATGTACCAACGTTAAGACGACTAAGGCTAATTTAGTATGCTGTGTGGTATTTAAACGCCTTAATGTTAGTTATTTTGGGTGACTTAAGAGAAACTGGACCTACCAGAGCATATTTTACAAGCCTAGGAAAGAAGTAACGTTAGCTTTCTTGCTTCAGGAGACGTGCTAAATAGCGTCTTTATATGATGTTGGGTCTTTTGACACTGAAGTGATTTTATTTATTTAAAACTAATCACATTCAGACTAATTTAAATTCACCGAAATTTGCTTGCATCAAAGATCAGTAGATCTAGTTCCCATGAGGGGGAGTTATCCTGTTTCTACATGTTTACATAGCTCTTTATTCATAGCAGAGCAATGTGGTGGAGACTACATCAGACGAGGTTAACCAGCACATTATAACTGCTGATAAATCAGAAAGGTACGCTACAGACAGGACACACAAGTATGTCTTAACTTTTACCTGACCAAGAACACTAGCCAGGATTTGCAGTTTGTTGTATGCTAAGGCACTATTGCTACCCCATGTCGGACTACGTTGGCCTTAACAGTGTCTCAGATTCTCTCTTGATATCTGTAGCAGGAATGGCTGTATACACTGGATATGTGTTCATGCCTCAGCACATCATGGCCATTCTTCACTACTTTGAAGTGATTGAGTGACACTTGCTCTGTGCCTCTGTGGACGTGCTTGTTGTCATTCCCTGGTGGCTATGAACAAGTTCTGGGGACTGTGAAAAACATTGGACCTTTGATTGGGAGCGTGGTCATTTTTGGGTGGCTAAGGAAGCAGAAGAGGAGCACGGCCCTGTGGCCGCCCACCCAGTCTGGCTGAGATTGTGGTCTCACTGCAATTTACCCTTCCTTTTCCTGTGACTTTTGCTGCACAAATGTCTTTAAATATTTTTTTTAAGGAGTACAACATGCTTGTTTTGATGTCTTAAAGTTTTTTTTCTGAAATGTGTATGTAAATTGTATACATAGTGTAAAGTTTTCTAGTTACTCTGGAAAGAAAATGTTATCTTTTTTTCAGCCTCAAAGCTATCAGTCAAATAGCCTAACCATGACAAAATTGGTTAGTTTAATGCCCATTCCTTGTACATCAAAATAATGTAAGTAAAACATGTCCGTTTCAAACTGTACTCCCAAGAATTCTCGCAGGTTCATTATTATTAATGTGGACCATTAGGCTTTTATGTTTGTCATTCAAACACAGTTATAACTTATAATTGAATAGTAGGCCTAGTCATTGTCCATCACCAACCAAAGATGCAGTGACAAGAAGTTCAATATGAAGATACCTCCAGGTATTGTCTATTTCTTTCCTTAGAAGTATTTATTTTCGCATTTGATATTACTAAACAATTATAACAATTTTGACAACATGCTCAAGAACTTGAAGATTTGTTGTTAAACAGATTTCTAAATAAACACCGTGTGGAACTTGTAATAAATACGTACGTGCCTCCTTTACACTTGCAGACAGTAAATAGGACAGGACATGAACTGGCATTTACTCAAGGGGGGGTAGGGAAAGCAACCCATGCCTACGTTCATCATGCATAACACTGGCGTCAGATCTAAACTGAACTAACAGCTGGTTATTTTTTTAACTCTGGGATGAGGATGTGCTCACGTACGCACATCATATGCCCAGGATTGCCCTGGCTCGCCCTGGCTCATGAAAAGGTGAGCAAATGGAACACGTTTCCAAGGGCAGAATTTGTTTAAATTGACCCTAGCCGTTGTGGTTGCTTTTGAATGAACACATTTGGTCTTTTTTTATAATTATTTCTTGGTATAGGCTACATTTGTTTTAACCGAATTTATTTAAGCCTATTATAAGCACACGTGCATGTTTTTACCTACCTGTTTGCAGCCTACCCATCCTCATCATGTTTTCCGCAAACTGTCTAACACTTTTACTGTCCCAAAATTTTTTTCTTAATATAGACTTGAATAGAACATGACGACCTAAATAGCCTATCAAGCAGACATAAAGAATTATCAGGCACGCCCAAGTGGTTAGGCTATAGCAGCGTAAATAGGCATAATATTAGCCTTAAAAAAAGTAGCCACACTGGCCTTTTGTCAAATTTCCCAGCCCAAAGAACTACATAATTGGACAAAACTTCTTGATATCCAAATGTATCTAACATGTAATAAAATGGACCAGATCACAATCATCTTATGAAGTTCTATTTAACTATTTTTTACTTATGGATGTCTGTACCTTGTGATTTTAACAGAGTGATAATCCTAACTGCTGACGTATAGGATGATAACATTGGTGAGTAGTCTAATTAAATCATCTGCATGTTTCTTTTAAGAGTTACAAATCTAAAGGAGTGGGTACATTCTAGTCTGGCGCTGTGCGTGCGTTTGGATGTAGTCTAGTTAGCCAGCATGGCACTTTTCACGTAACACAGGCGAGGCACTCCTCAGTTATCTTGCCAAGTAGTCTACTGTGCTGCTCTAATGCGTAACCTATCCATGGAAGACTATCGCGGAAACGACAACGCAATGTACGCCGCAGAAGACAAAGCAATTTATACAAGACGCGATTTTGATGGAAAAGACGCTAAAAAATCGTACGAAATAGCTGGCAAAGTTGGAGGTGTGAGAGACACAGAATATAGCAGGTGCCGGGAAATTATCTCAATGACTGGGGAGATACCTGCTGCTGGTGAAGACGAAAGTGCGGTTAAAGCTCTCCCCTTTAGCAGAGCTCACAAGCACAGACCAAAATCCAAGGAACACAAACGTTTTAACACCCACAAATTAGTTTTGCAATACATAGTACCTTGTATGAATACCTATGGCCTCTGTATAGTGGACAATTTTCTCGGAAACAAAATTGGTGACCGCATTCTTCATGAAGTCAGAAATATTCATCAGGAAGGGCGAATGCAAGATGGAGAATTAGTTTGCCAGACTCCAGGCAAAAACAAATCAATTCGAGGGGATAAAATTGCATGGGTAGAGGGAAATGAAAAAAGATGCGAAAATATAGGTTTTCTTTTAACAAGGATGGATAAGATTTTCATGTACGCTAACGGCAGACTGGGAAATTACAAAATTACATGGAGACACAAGGTCAGTACTACTGTGGCAACTAAGTTTCTTTTTAGTTGTTGGAGGGTAGTTCAAGTAGTTCAAAGTATTACATTCAGTTAGACACTCGTTATTGCGGTTATCCGCTTAATTTTCATATTGTATAGGAATGTAAATGCCATGTTTACTAAGATTTACGCAATAACCTATACTTTGTTACCCTTTACTGCTTTAGGAATAATGTTAATGTTATAGGCCTATATTAATTTACAGCAGCAATTTACAGCAGGGTAAGCAAACGCATTCAATAATTTGATCATTATAATGACGAGAGAACCAGTTTTATCGGGTTTTAAGCATCCTGGTTCACCACTTATGTTGGCTGAAGATGTGTTGAAACATATGACCTGTGACATTGACAGATGATGTTGCATTTCACGTATAAGGGTCCGTCTCATTTTTACCTCTTACAAAGTCTAGTCCAATATGTTGTCGTAGGCTATTTTTATCTTTATGGAAATAGAAAAATTAGGTCAACACATCATGAATCGGCAAATTTGATGGTGCACTGACCATGACATGTTTTACATCTTCAGTTTTGACACACTTCGAACCCCATGTTGTTTGTTTGGCAGCCGGTCTCTCTCTCATATTCAGTTGAAGTGTTCACTACGTGCGTGCTGCGAGGGCTACATGCGCCCAGTGGAGTCCTCAATGGCGGTGGGCACGCCTTGCGCTCCCATAGCCCACGCGTTTTCCCCGTCTAAAGGCTATCGAAGGGTTGAACATGTCGTTTTTCGCAGTTGTATGAGAGATGCTTAGCATGGTGGAAAAACAAAAAGAAAGCAAAGACATGGTTCACATGCTTTCTTAGCTCATGCAACGGAGTGATAGTGATGGTCATTCAGTGACTAATTCTGTGACGCTGTGGTGACAAATAACAGTGTGCGTAAAGTCTGTAAGGTTTCCAAGTGATCTTAGCGCCATTATGTAACTGAAATGTAATAGTTTACTGGTTTTGTTTGTGCACCGCTTCCTTTGAACTAGCCACACTTAAATGGCTCTTACAATAGTTTTAGCCACGCCTCTCTGGGAGTACTACACATCCCGCACGTTCCACGGATTTATGCAGGTGCTAGCATCTTCCGTAGCGTTAAATTGAATGCGGATTGAGTTTCTGTAGAGTCCGGGTCTACTTGTCCAGCAGCATCCTTTGCTGGCCGTTGCCGTGTCCTGATCATAGAATTGAAATGGGGTATATTTGTTTGTAGCAGCTGCTGCTCGGAAGATGTAACGGAACTGATGCTGAATCGCAAAACAGTAAAAATGCAATTTGTTCAACAAAGGATGCATGCTGACTTGGAGCAGTTAGTTGTGGATCAGGTTGTACCATCACTGTTAGACCAAGGCTTTTTTTCCCTTGACAACTTCTTGGGTGAGTTCGTTGGACACATTGTTTTGGGCCAAGTGAAGAATATTCACCACGCAGGTCTTCTGAAAGATGGACAACTGGCAGGCCGAGGTTTTGGAGTTTCCAAAAGAAACATAAGGGGAGACAAAATAGCGTGGGTCAGTGGATTTGAGAAAGGGTGTGAGGCCGTCAATTTTCTTCTGACGTTAATCGACAATTTAATTTCTATTTGCATTGGACACCTTGGGATAAGAATTCGCGAGCGCTCTAAGGTATGTAGGCCTACTGTGCATCATCGTTGCTATATGTATATGTTGTATTTTAGCCAACTGCCTGGGGCGTAAAATATGGTCACATTTTTATAGTGTTGTTGAACAATATGGACAATTAGCCTGTATATTTGGCCTTGTTTGCGAAACGTTGCCAAATTTAGTTTTCCGCTTACTTTCTTTCTTAATGCGGGTGTTCAACTCAGCATTTTCATTTTGAAATGCCACAAATAACTCGCAGACTATATAATGTCTACGAATTTTGTGTCGCATATCTTTGACTGGCATGGTCAGTCATAGTTTCACGATCCATACGAAGGCAGTGCTGAGGAATTGAGTAGTCTACAGTAGCCTATGTTGATGCATGTGGCCGATAACCTGTCAAACCTAAACACAAACAAGGACCTCCGAGTCCTACGTGACTCCCTCGACCGATGAGATCTGCTTTGTCACACAGGAAGTCTAAATTGGGGCAGGAGAAGGAAGATCATGAGTTTCTCTCTCACACTCTTTCGTAGTCCAAGGCCAAGGGTATTTTCTAGTTTTCACCGTTTCGCCTTTGTTGATTGTCCTTGTGCATGCTGAATTCCTAGCATCTACATGTCTTGGGCCATAGTTTATTGAAAAGAGGAAATAAAAAGGCACTAGGGAAAACATGGGACGTCTTAACTCATGAAGGTTAGAACTTCTAATAGTAAGCTAAAAGTAATAAATTGACAGCTTCGACAAAGCTCTAGACTAGGGCTGTGTGATTTTGCCAAAAATCTAAATTGCGATTTTTCTCAACCAATATTGCGATTGGGATTTTTCACAATAAAACCCACAAGCACCAAATATGTCCCATTATTATGCATATTTGTACACAAGGTCTAATTAAAAATAGAAAATGAACTATTCTCATTAATCAACATATTTTTATTTAAGAGAATATCTTGTTTCATTGAACCCCAATCCTTGTTTGCGAATTTCAAAATTGCGATTATATTGCAAATGCGATTAATTGTCCAGCCCTACTCTAGACTAGAGATTAAAGAAGCACGGAAGAGAAAAAATAAATTGGAGCCAAAGTTTTTGACTGTTAATTTGTGTGAGGATTTTATGCAAACACATAAAATGTCTCAGAGTGATAATGAATTTCATAATGATGACACCCGGCCGGCGATGAATCTGAGAAACTGCGAAAAACTGAGAAACAGGCCTTGCGGGGCTTAATTTAGTGTGGTGAGCTATACTTCACACAAACAAATACAAAAGCAGCAAAGGTGCAGGGCGTTTTTGCTCCAATTGAAGATGTATGAGGAAAGCTGTTTTACATGATGGATCATAGTAATGCTCGGACCAGTGGACCTGGGCTCAGTATCCAAGTCAGCTCTGAAGTTCTGGATTGATGAAGCATTTGGAAAACAGTCTTTACACTCAGTTCAATAAGGCTATTTATACAGTGCAACTTACTATACAAGTGTCTTGTGGCACTTAACAGACATTAACATGGAGCACCTAAGAGCAACAGGGGCGGGAAAAAGTCTTGTCCCTTGGTATTCTTAGATCATCAAACATTATTTAATCTGTATTTACACTTAGGTCATCAATTCTGATGCACCCAGATTGTCGTTACCACAAACAGGAAATGTATGAAGAAAAAACCATGAAAACCGGATGGTTGGAGGGCTCGCTGTGAAGCACGTGCACATGGCCATAGTCTGTCACGCTCAACACGTAGCACTGTCATTAAACCTTCATCAGCCTGGCGCTAAGCCAGTCCATCTGCACACTCTCTTCCTGTACCCCTCCTCTCTCTTTCGCTCTTTCTCTTTTTCTGCCCTTATCTCTCATTCTCTTCTTTGCTCAGTGTCTTGATCTCTTATCATGTATTCTCTCTCTCTCTCTTTCTCGTCATGAGTACTTTCTATCACTATCTATTCCGCCTCACTCTCCTCCCCCCCCCACCCCTTTCTCTGAAGGTTTTCACCTTTCCCACCCGAGGCTTGTGTACAGTCTGACGTAATTGCAGCATTAACGTATGCAGCCCTCATTGGGGCTGTGTGATTTGTGGCATGCTCCCCCGTCTCAAAAGTAAACAGGAGAACAATTGAATGGCAAATGCATTCAGTGACGTGAACATCTGGAGGCTTTATGTGGAGGTTGCGTGCAACCCTTCATAGTTCATTGTGAGACTGCAGTGGGTTGAACGCATGAGGCACGTACTAGTCTGTCATTAGAACTACAAGTTTGTTGACTATTGTATTGTAGTTTGTAGACTATTTGTAGCTATAATACGCAGTCTGGCTTATCCGGTGATGTTATGAGATATCACAGTCCACTTCATTGAACAAACATGACTTTTGAGTTTATTTTATTATGATAAGTGGAAGCACAACACTGTTCAGACATTAGTTTTCCAATATATCCAATTTTTCCAGACAGCAAGGTATAATTGCTTGCTTTGTGCAGTCATATAGTGTTCTATGGTTGAAAAATCAATATAAAATAATGTTAAAACTGTTCTTCATTTGTTTTTGAATCCCTTAAACTACTTGTTATTTGCTGTAAATTTGTAATTTTGTAAATGTGCTGTAAACATAAGACCCATAAGCCCCTGCCAATATAAGACGTAAGACAGAACTGCTTGTTACAATTTTAGTGCACTAAACTGTGTTGAAGGATTAACACACATGAACACTGTTCTGGATTTCCCTGATCCATACTGTATGTATTTGAGTGGATATCAGGTACACTGAAAGTACAGTGTGTTAGAACGGAGTTAGTGATGTTTTAAACAGGAGGGGAGCACAGCACACCTTCGGACTTGTGTCTGTGGGCTTGCACTGTGTCGGCAGATAAGGAAATACCTGCGAATCACGGCGAGAGGCCCAGATTCCGTCGCAGATTTATGAGGCACGGCTTTTGCCGACCCCAGCTGCATTAGTGATGTGGGCTTCGGCTAATCTGATGACCCATAACCCGAGCATACAGAAAAGGAAGTTCTGTTTCCTGTTTGTGTGTGTGTGTGTGTGTATGTGACTGAGAGAGAGAAATGAAAGGTGGGATTAGGTGGACAGAAGAAAGTGCCGGAATAATTTTCAGCTGGACAAAATTCTACCTGAACTTTGATGGAGATTCTTTAGGAATCAAAAAGAATAATGCATTGAAACTGCTAATTGGTAAAAATCTACAGTACACTTAAACAAGAAACTTGCAGTTAGTAACATGGCAGCCAGTCTAGCCCCAATACCGTTATATTATGGTCATTAGATCAAGGTCCTTATTCTGGTCAACTATTCATACAAAAAAGAGTGTCAGTGTGCGCTGCCAGAAGACATTTTCAGACAAAACAGAATCAACCAGTTTGTTTTTTTTAGGATAAGAATAAGGATACATTGTTGTTGTCTTTGTCTATGAAAGGGCCCACATGTGGCCCCTGATATGCATTCGTCATTGTGATATCCTCCCTGTTGAAACTTTGATTGATTCATGTTGGCAAAATAGTTTGTTTTCCAGGCTTGCCTTTCCATGTGCCCCCCCCAGTCTTGTACAAGGAGCAATGTGTACGTGCAGGGATTTGCGTTCCCAGTGCAGTTTTTCATGACATGCATGGCATCATGTGCCAGAGACAATAGAGCTCTCTGTTTGATTCACTCAAGAGAACCTCAGTCTTCCCCCATTTTCAGAGCACACTGAAGCCAAAACAGCAATGACTGCGAGCCCTTTGCGTTCTCATCCCTTTTACCCTCCTGGCTGCCTGGCCTCGAATGGAATGTTGGATATACCAGGAATATTGCCAGATAGGGAAAGCGCTTCAACCTATAGGGTTAAAATAAGTATACAGCAAATTCGCAAGAGTACATTTTACTCTAGGAGTGTTAATTTCAACACTCCCTCAGGGTATATATAATCCTCACTCGTTAGTGTTAAATAACACTAGACACTAGTGTTAACATTGTAACACTAGCCTAGAGTTTCACTATTAACTCTATAAGAGTTAATAGGTCAAGATTAAATTTACTCTTCCAGTGTTAATTAACACTACAGTTGAGTATATATAATCCACACTCCTTAGTGTTAAACAACACTAAACCAAAGTGTTAACATTATAACACTAGTCTAGAGTTTCATCATTAACTCTACCAGAGTAAAATAGTCAAAACTAAACCTATTCTTTCATTGTAAATTAATACTGCAATTGATAGGCCTATATATTCTTAGTGTTAAAACACTTGCCAAACATTTAAACACATGAAGACTACAGTTACTGTATGCATTGAGAGGAGATATTTCCATCCAAACTTATACATACATAAGGACTAACATTCAAAATGAACATATAAAGTAAAACATGAACTAAAGCATGTCAAAGTATTTCGTTTTATTGACCCGAGTTCAAACTAAGCATGGGCAGATAGAAGATTCATTTCATTATAAGGTGCATAGCAAAACATTTGGGTGAGTGCAGATCACTGTATTTAACAAAAAAAAATGCTTCAGTTGACAAATATTCACTAATATTAAATTCTTTATCTGTGAAAGGTTTTGTAGGACCGTGTTCAGACCTACATAGCTCCTGTTTGTTCCAGTATGATGGGATTTGGCCCCTTTGTGTGTGTGTGTGTGTTTGTGTGTGTGATGCGTTGCATGCAGGTGACGTTGTGGGCATGTAATTTTAAACAGTTTACGGTATTTGTGTATTAAAGGTTTCAAATCAACAGTCATTGCTTCAGTAATCCAAGGATAAAAAACAATGTTCATTATTTGAAGCAGTAGCATAAGTAATGCCCAAAGATTTGCTCTCAGGAAGAACTCTTCTCCAGAACATCCTGAACCACCTATGTATGTGAGATACAATAAAAAATATATATATTAATAGGCTGTTTTTTGTGTTCACACCAAGGTTTTGATGCATATGTGATAAAGCATTCAGAAGAAAAATGAACCCTGGGCAATCATTAACTACAGTACTTTGCATAATAAATGCATAAAAGCAGAACTCAAGTAACAAAATTTGAAACTTACATTACTCTCCAACATTAAATTATTGGTTAATGGTTCTCACCCTTTTAGCGTTCTCTGTATCATTCAAAGGACGTGTGGTTTCTTCCAATATCTCAGACTTGCAAAGAGTGACACAGCGCCTACTGACAAGTTGAGTGTAGAATAGCTGGCTCAAATTCTAGAAAAAGGCATAAATAAAATAACATTAAATAATGCACCAACATTCAGTCTTAAAGTTGCATTTTAAAACCAAATTAATTTCAATTAGGAAGTCAGATTTCAATCCATATAGTTTAGTTTAGCTTGAAGATAGGGGAGTTAAAGTAAAAAAAGGACTATTGCAGAAGAATCTAATAGTGAGTTTGTACAGAAAAATACAAATTAACGAGTATATACATCACTTCAAGTTCGCATGTGAAATAAAGAACCATATATCAAGTATCATAAAAAAAAAAACCACCTCACCTTCTTCAATTAAATTTTCAAAAGAAAACCCAGTCTGCAGTTTTAGGTACCTCTTCAACATTGTTGAGACCCTGTTAATAAAACAATCAAAAATTAATGATTAACCAATACCAAAACAATACCAAACAATACCTGATTAACCAATACCAAAACAAGTCCTATATGGAATATGGCCTACTAGTATTAAGACATCTACAATGTGTAGACCTACCAAATGTTTCAGCTACAAATGAACAGAAATAGTTGCGCTATTATGATCTCATTTCATCATGACAAGTAACACATATAACCTTTTCTGTTCAAGAAGCACGTGTATATTTGCATGATATGGAAGTACATGGTTTCAACTGTTATTTAAAAGAAATTCAGGTGATGTATTGATTCGCCATGGCTAATGGCAGGCATCAAATTAGGGATAATGGCAGCGAAAAACAGGCCGTCATGATCGTTGACAAGTCTTGACATGCACTTATACACTGCTTGGTATGAAAACTTACCCCCACACACACAAAAAAAAAACTAACGTTACCTTTAACAATCATTTGCCGTTTTCGTGGGCATTTCCTGCATTCTCCCAACCATATAATAATTATCCTCTTTCACTAACGTTACCTGCGCCCACCGAACAACAATCTAAATTTACTGTTTAAATAGTACAAAGACATATACCGCAAATAAAAGCAAAATCAATCTTGTAATGTCTTGTTAACTATGAATGCATAACTATACGCATATCTGTATTGCACCTGCGGTAAACCGTGACATCTGAACACAGTACCAACGTTAACGTTCACCACATGGTTGCAACAAATGCCTCGCAAGTCACAGTTAACTGGCTACCCTTTTTTGTTTTAGGTAAAATAAACGCCAAACCTAAACAAAAATCACCAGTATTAATCACGACACGAATATGAATGTTAAATTAAGCATTTTTTTTTATTCAAATGTTGATTAAACCAAACTGATGATATCAACCACAGCAAATCGCTACAGTCTAAAGTTAACGTTAACCCGCGAATACTTCATTAGCATTTTAGCTTCTCCCTCAATTATTGCTGAGCAATTATAAATCAGCTAGGCTATATGATCATCACTAATGTATGTTAACTCTGCATAAATCATTTTTTATACAGTCTATGGCATAAACTAACAGAATCTTCCATTTCAAATAAAATACAGCCAAAATCCACGAAGCCCAAGTTGCAAGCTAGTTCACATCTTCCCTGAGGTAATAGGCTAATCAGTTGTAAACAGCTATTATCTTAAATATTTCCTGATATTATCACGGTGTTATGCAAAAATATGCATGTGATGCTAAATATATCTATTTATTGAGACTGTCATGCAGACCTTATAAAAAATGAAAGACTTTACCTCACTTGCTTGCTCGCCGTTAATGGTGTCCGTCTTCCCTCTTCTGTTTCACAAAAACCGGATGTGTACACAACTCTACATTAGAGTATTTACATCAACACCCACTTGAAACCCTAGCATAGGAGTTTTTGTTACACTACCAGAGTACATGTTTGACAAAACAACACCAAGATTAACTCTGATTAACACTGAAAAAATGATCTCTGAAAAAAATAACACTATTTAACACTGTTAATTTTGCTGTTATAGTTGTTTAGAATTACATATGATCATACATTTTTAAATAAATATTCAGAATGGCTGAAAATTCATATGGTATTTGTGTGTATAGGCTATTTTATTGACAACAGGTACAGTGCTGTGGCATTGTAGCTTGGTTTAAAAACAAACAAACAAAAATGCCCATGTCTGTCTCTTTGTGTTCTTTAGGCAATGGTCGCCTGCTATCCAGGAAATGGCACTGGTTATGTGAAGCATGTCGACAACCCCAATGGAGATGGTCGCTGTGTTACCTGTATCTACTACCTGAATAAAAACTGGAATGCAAAGGTGGGTTTGCATCATTAAGTCATACAGAGTTACCCGCAGGCTATTCAGGTGTATGGATTGCACAGTTTTTTCCTTTGAAAATGGCAAACTTACCTTGACATCAATAAAAACATTTAAATTAAATATGTTTAAAAGTCTTTATTTGTTTATTAGTTAAGATTTCTTTACCCTCAAATATATTTGTAATATTTATAAAATCCTATGATAAATAAAGAATATTGATATTTACAGTAATCTGTAAAAACCCTTAACCATTTTTTAACCACAAATATTTTGGTAGGATACAGCATACGAAAGCTTCTATAACAAGCCAACGGCAATTTACCTTTCTCTCTTCACAGGAGCATGGAGGAATCCTTCGGATCTTTCCAGAAGGCAAATCCCATGTGGCAGACATTGAGCCCCTGTTTGACCGGCTCCTTCTGTTCTGGTCTGACCGCCGAAACCCTCATGAGGTCCAGCCATCTTATGCTCAAAGGTATGTATCCATCTTACTTGGCCCAGGATATACCACTCAAACTACCACTAATACCACTAATGCCACTAATACTCAGTAACTGTAGATACTAAACCATTTTGGCATCACTGACACACATATGTCTTGGCTGTAATATTCAATTACAAAGGTTCAAATTCAAATTCAAAGGTATCAGCAGTTAGTATAAGTTAGTATATTGTAGTTAGTATAGTACAATAGGCTGTTATGTATGTAGTATACTAGGTGTAGTGGTGGTATAGTATTTCACTCACTAGTTGTTTAAAGTTTACCTGTGCCCCTTAAATAACTCTCAGTTCAAAAATCACTTAAAATATTTATCATATTTTTTAAATGTGTTAAAATATTTTGTAAGCTCATCAATAATATAAAATGTTTCATCTGAAATGTCAAGGTTGAAGATTATAATTAGCTTTCTTGCCAGAAGTTATCGACACAGATCTCCCTCTGAGGACTTGTTTAAAGGAAAAATCCGAGGATCAATCCGAGTATATCCCTGTTCTTTAAAACAGCTGAGTACTGCCGGTAGGCGTCAGACTGACACCAATTGGTACCATGTTCACTGAAATTGTCAACTGAGAGCTAACGTTTTGGGGAATAAGAAAAGATAGCTTTCATGCCCTCATCAGCTAGCATCGGCTGCTGTTGCTATTTAGCAGTGGCTGCCGCTGATATTTTGTCAGTGGTGCATATTCTCTTCTTCCCATACAGATTGTCAGCCCTTTGCCATTTGAAACACAGTGACTCTGGGTTTATTCACACCGGACAATCTCTTTAAGCACTTTGCCATTTTGCCATTTTGCCATTGAAATTTATTTTTAGGTGGTAGAATTATAACACATTGAAAAAAACTATTGGCAAATTGAGTAAGTTGACCCTAATGGGGTCAACCAAAGTATGTTAAAGGGATAGTTCGCACATTGAGCCCCTTCACAGGTTGTCTAAAATGAAATAAAGTGGTTAACACCAAAATCTTGATGATTGCTCCTGTCTCGGCTATTTGGGAAATATAGAATCGCCTCTGCCTGCCTTTAAAATGGCTAGCAATGGGCATGTGTTGTTTCTATCCTTAAAACACTGGTTTTAAAAAAAGTGCTACTCGTGGAGTGATTAGTGGCGCTTGCTGATGTTCCAACCCAAGTATTGTAGCAAAATACAGTTTCTGTCATGTTTTATTTGCCATTTTGTAAGTCCCATAGGGATCTATTTGCTCCTTCATATAAACAAAGTGCCAAATAAAACATGACGGAAGCTTTATTTCGCTACAATACATGTTTTGGAACATCATTGAGCACCACTAACCACTTGGTGAGTAGCACTTTTTTAAAACCAGTGTTTTAAGGATAGAAACAACACATGCCCATTGCTAGCCATTTTGAAGGCAGGCAGAGGCGATTCTACATTTCCCAAATAGCCGAGACAGAAGCAATCGTCAAAATTTCGATGTCAACCACTTTATTGCATTTTAGACAACTTGTGAAAGGGGCTTAATGTGTTAAAAACCGAACTATCCCTTTAAAGGACACCCTTTCAGCCCAATCCTGGACAACATCTTTTTAGTCCTTGAGCCAGACCCTCAAATTTGTCCTGTCAGTATCACTCAAGGGCAGCGAGTCTTATTGTCTTTTGTGTGCCACCCTAGTTTTGCAGTCTGAGTAGCTTGTATATGTCCATTATACATAACTCTATGTAGGGTTTTAATAATGGTTACAGTATTACTAGAACTATGTCTAGATATCACAGAACAGAACTTCCTCAGCTGATAATTAGCATTAAGAAAAAACTTGTTATCTTTTGCAACTTTTCTGAAATATCATAATATGTAAATGACGCGTAACATATATCTTTGCAGTAATTATCAGAACTGTGGCATGCTGTAAACAATGTAAACATCCTAACCTATAGGCGTTGATTTTCTAGAAGCCTACACCCTGTACATTTGGTTTAATAGCTCCCCTTTCTTCCACTCTATGGACCATGCCTATAGGCCTCTGTAGTACTTGCATTGTATTGAAATGCATTGACTTTCAGTTTACGCCCATGGGGTTTAACTGCTGGGGAGGTTTAAAAGGAATATATGTAATAGTTTATATTTTCACCCTATTCACCTACAATATATTAGCCTGGGCCCGCCCACACTTCCTGTGACGCTACATTCAATTTCGCGAGCAAGTCAGTCTGGCCAGGCTGCCGTTTTAGAGGAATTATTTTTCCCAAATCAGTGGGCACCAATGAGAAACGAGCTTACGTATACGTCAACGGAATGAGTGGTCTGATTAGTTGTAGATTCGTCAAGTAGTATACAGAGGCATCTGATGGATGCAGGTTAAGCCCGCCTCCCAGAAGATGTTTAGTAATGTAGGATGGCCAGACTAAGCTCCCATGAGCTTTGTTGCGCAAGCCAGGCTAACAATATATCCCTCTCAAGGGTTACTAATTGTAAAAAGAGGGTGATGACAAACGAAAAGCTCTCAGTGATGCAATGCTCTCATTTACTTTTCTAACTCTGGGGTGGTCTACCATTCCAAAAATCATTACGTGCTTAACTGTCCTCAAATGATACCAGCCATCTTTCACAATCATTCTGGCCTTTGTGGTAGTGTTTGGATGTGTGGAGGACAGTAAGCATGAAGCAGGTGTTGCCACATGTATGTAAACATGACCCAGCTTGCTAAGCTACAGTAGATAACTCACTCAGATGACACTGAAATGGTGCGTGACAGCCATTGAATCTGTATAGTGACCGTTTCGGATGCACTGTCAATGAATAAGGCAATATATACTTGAATGAGGCTATTTTATTAAGTTGATTTATGTGCAATTCTTAGAATAATACTTTTAGAAAATGTTAGAAATAATAATGGAACAACTGTAATATTCTTTTTGTATTTTCTAAATCAAATTGGTACTTTGTGCCCTGTGTGTATAATATTAGCCTACATGTATTTGCTTTGGTGAGTACACTGCCCCTTAGTGGTCATTTGGAGGTATTACACAGAGCATAAATATACCTCTTACAGTTACTGGGTGATCATTCCTTTCCCACGTCATGTATATTTAGAAAGTTGTTGACAAAATACACAAAAATATTTTGATCACAATCAAATCATAACTTTCTAGCAGAGCCACTTACACACTGAGACATTTATGCCATTAATAATAAAGTAGGGCTTCATATTTATGTTGGAATTAGACTTTTGGAAGCAAATAAATTTACTATCCTCATAAAGAATAGCATTTCTTTTCTAAATATTCACAGACTAAATATCAGTTCCTCTAAACTGTTGTAATGGTGTGTTTGTCAAACAAGTGTATGTACTGTATCCTTGCACAGGTATGCAATCACGGTTTGGTATTTTGACTCGGAAGAAAGGGCTGCAGCAAAAAGAAGATTTAGAGACTTATCAGGTATGACCAAGTGAATTACATTTTAGATAACACCACTTGAATTAATAAAAATATCAATGAAATGCCCCAAATGTAACGGCACTAGTTTCACCAAGTTGCCCACTGGAGCCCTTATGTTCTTTATTAATATTGCAGTTATTGCTACAGATGACTCTTGACCTTGTTTTACTGAATTCTTACATATGCTTCCTCCCCAGGCTCCTCAGGGAAAGATGGCAGCACCCTATGATTCCGAGACGTCATCGTGCACGGAGGTGCAAGTGCCTCTGACCTCTGGATCAGGAAACGGTGGAACGTCAGAGAGGATGGTTGTGATCCCTGCCGCTCTTCCCGTGCTTGTGATTCCTGCTCTTGTGCTTTGCCCACACTCTCTCTATGGTACAACCCACTCACCCACCCTCCCTCACAAAGGAATTGGCAGCTGTCACTGGCAAAAACGTTCTTGAAATTGCATTTTTTTTTTTTGTTTTGCATTTCTGTTGTTTAACATGGCACTCATTCATTTTCCGACTGGTTATTACATTTGTTATTAATATACACTGCACTGCACTGTCTTCTCACTGCACTACAGGTGATTGGAACTTGTTTTTGGATTTATGTGCATTATTGTGCCAGTCATTTGAATATTACATCAGGCACTGACATCTGTTGGGATTTGACAAATTGACACTGTAGGTTTTGCACCACGTGGAAGCGTTGGGAGACGGTGGATTGAAGCTCAGAAAAATGCAGAGCTGATGAGACCCCAGACTGAAAGAGAAATTGTGCACTGCAATTGTGCGCCTTGAAGTCGATTCTAACTAAATAAATAAACTGGTATTAAGAACAACAATTTTTAAAAAAGTTATTTTTTGTAACACCAAAGCAACACTATTTAGAACAAAATGACGACTTTTATTAATAAAGAAGAATTGTATTTTGCATGAGCTTTGAGGTAAAAACAAAATCTCCTCTCTCCCAGATTTTTATTCAGAATGTTCGTCTTGATCTTGATTGATATGTTTTGTATATTGTTTAGTGTACTGCAAGTTTTTAATTATGTTTGTTTGTACAGTTTGCAAAAACAGTGTCTTACTGACACATTTTAAAAATCATTTTACCGATACCGCCAGTGTTGGGAAAGTTACTTTGGAAATGTAATGTGTTACAGTTACAAGTTACTCTATCTAAAATGTAATAGTAGTGTAACTATTTCAATTACTTTAACAAAGTAATGTAACTAATTACATTTGATTACTTTTTAATTACTTTCCCACATTTTGAATGAATTTTGTCAGCTTTTAATCATTTCCAGTTTTTAAAACCATGGATTACCCTTTAAGTATTAATCAACACTGACTGCTGTAAAGATCCCTACAAACTCCTTAGACTTCAGTGCATTAACTAGAGGTTGTCTATTTTGTGTGATTGCTAGCTCATTTTTACTTTTTAGACCAGGGATGGGCAACCGGCGGTCCTGGACAGCATGCGGCTCTTTGCTTGGTCTCTTGCGGCTCTTGCATTAATATTGAAATTTTTGTTTGCGTGTGTGTGTTCGCTTCCCAAATATGCATGTGTGTGAGATGAAAATACAGTCAAGTGTTCTGGCAGGGGGCAAGATCATTTAAGTAAACAATTTGTTAATTTCGCTCTCAAAATGGCAGGGAATAAATGCACAGCAAAGTGAAAATATGAAGATAAACAGGACGTTTGAAACGGGGGAGTTTATAGTTTTTTGTTGAACGTAATGGCAAATCATTCTGCCTTACATGGTGGGTGGGTGGGTGTGGGTGACAGAAAGGGGTGATATTAATGTGTGCCCATGTATGATGTGGCCCTTGCGGTAACACAGTAAAAATGTGACTCTTGGTCTCTGACTGGTTGACCATCCCTGGGCTTGGCCAACACTGAGTTTCTATCGGACATTGCAGTCATCAGTGCAGACTGCTTAGTAAAGTGGGTGGAGTTTCCAATTCAAACATGACGACAAATGTTTCACTGCAGAAGATATGTAATTTGAAATGTAATCCTGAATACTTACTTAATGTAACTGTAATTTAATTACACAGTTTTTCAATGTAACTGTAACTGATTACTGTTACTTTTATTTTGTAATTAAATTACGTAATTTTGTTACATGTAACTAGTTACTCCCCAACACTGGATACCGCATTGCCTATTTGATTTTGGTGTGTTATTTGTTTTCTCACTGTGTAGTTGTGTAATCCATGAAGATGGTATATAAATCACTGGCTTATGTTCCAGCTCTGTTTACTGTTTACCTAGTTTGCCTGTGTAAGGGTTCAATATATGTGTAATGTGTGTGTTCTCTCACACACACACACCCTTCCTGTCCCACTGGCTGCTGTCATAACCAACACCCATATTTTTGTGTGTGTTTGTGTGAGTGTGTGTGTGTGTGTGTGTGTGTGTGTGTGTGTGTGCATGTTATCAATGATCCAGATAAGGCACTAAGACTCCAGCAGTCAGCTTGTATGCAGGTCAGCAATGCTGTGCAGGTGAATGGTTTGTGTTCTGTTTCTGTGTGAGTTTAACACTGCCTCCATCGTGCGTTGGAATAAAAGCAGACTGTGTGTTTGGCAAATGTGTTGCTCTGTTATTTTTTTATGAAATAATAAAAATACTTTAAAATTTATAATGTATAATAAAACAAATGTAGGAATTTAAAATTAAGACAATGACACAATATTGCTTGCACACACACACACACACTAGCAATAGTTTATGACAATGCAGGTGAGCTAACAGAAAAATGTAGAGGTTTGAGAACTGGGAAGTTCTTGATTTTACAGAATAGTATTTTTTAAATGTAACTATATATTTTTATATAATTTTTTTTTAAAACGAAATCTTCACCATTTCTTCAACTTTCTCTAAGGTTGAAACGGGTAAGAAACAAGAAAGACCAGTGTTGTTTCAGTAGTCATTGACAAGACAGCAAAACATAGTTTTGATGTGCATTTCAAATGGGAACACTAGGTGTCACTCTCTCTCTATCAAAACGGTTGGCATTCCATCATTGAGTTATGAGGTCTTTCAGTCTGACTTTCAGAACTGTCAGTTTGTAGGTGACAGGACTCCCTTCCAAGAAAATATTTCTGAATGCAACAACTTTACTGGAAGCTTAAAGGTGCTTAAATCATGTTTATCAAGTTATAAGGATAAAAGTTGTAAAGAGTTTTCAAGCATGATTTGACTTTGAGGGGCAATAAATGCATGTATGAGAGCCGGTTTAAAAAATACTTTTAGTATTGCTTGTGTGCAGAACCAAAGAATAAAGAAGTGGGACTTTTTTTCAACAAAACTGTAGAATAACCGTCATTAAATGTATGTTTATTATTATACAGTATGTATGTACTTAAAAAAACATCTTTTTTAAAGGTCATTCTATTGAATTTTCGAAGTTAAGTGTGGCACAGAATAATTGAATGTGGTCAGCTTGTCCTTTAATTCCAGTATATCTGTAAATGTCATGGGGCCTGACAAGTTATGACTGAAAATGGACTACTGGTATATGTACACTACAAAAATCCCTCTGATCATACAGGTGTATGAAACATCTGAATAGTTTTTGAAGAAAATCTCCAGGTGCTCACGTTTTCACATGATGAAACAGGAGAGAGAGA
>JAGFZM010002203.1:318415-328973 GCA_017657215.1 Limnothrissa miodon
GAGAGAGAGAGAGAGAGAGAGAGAGAGAGAGAGAACTGACCTAATGAGTTTGCCTTGTGGTCCGTAAACACCCCTCTCACCATCCAAATATGGACACAGCGTTGAAGACAGACAGCTGGAGGTCATTAGAGAGGCAGCAGGTTTGAGTACGAGCTTCTCACTCTATCCCTTACTCTTTCACCCCCCTCCTCCTCCTCCGTCCTGTGATCTATCATTCATGGACTTCATTTAAAATAGTGTAAAATATTTAAAGTTGCTGGAATTTTCCTGACCAGGCTTCGGCGGTGACCTCCCCTCCACACTCGGAGACAGGGGAGAGGGTGGAACGAGAGAGGCTGCACGGAATTTGACAGGGGAGGAAGAAGAAGAAACGGTAAAAAAAGAGAAAAAAAGATATGGTGGTAAGCTTGCGCACCTTTAAACAAAGACAATGGACAAATTCTGAAATGGGCAGGAATCATCTTTTCAATAGGGAACGCTAAATTAAAAAAAAAAAAACACCTGTAAAATGTGCATAGATTTTAGATGTGTGTGAGTGTGTATCTCTAATATAGCCTACAGACAAACATGAAATATTTAAAATAAAACACTATTAAAATGGTATGTTTTCTTTGTCCCCATTTATTTTGTTTTGCTGCAAGTGTTACAGTATGATACGGTGACGGGATGGCGAATTAGCACAATGGCATTTTAATAAGAAACAATCCTAGTTAAGACTATCATGAGGAATGGTGTAGCATTAGAGATACCCGTGCTTCCTTGGCTGAAGTTCTCACCCGTTATATCACTAGGATCCCGGCCCACCCCCACCCACCTGCAATACACAAACTCCCACCGTCACCTGAGAGAGGTGCGGGGACCACCAGCCACACAGGTAGACAGACACAGATGAACCCCCAAGCAGGGGAGACCAGAGGAGGTGTCACTGAACTGAGGCCAAAATACCCCCCCATCTTCCCATGGTGATAAAACTGTAACCTGAAACCTGAAAGAGAGGATATGTCTCAATGTTTACCCCGCAATGCAAGAACCACAACAGAAAAAGGAAACAAACCAACTGGCAGGGCACCAGATACAGGTAAAACTTCTAGAGGAGTACTGATCCTCTAGAAAGAATTTCAATTAAATTAAATAGAAGGCAAAAGCAAACGGAATGAACCCAGGAAAAAAAGACAAAGAAAGAGGTAAAGAAAGAAAGATCTAGCCAGTCACATAAGTGTGTGCCGTTTGCCTGGGATGGTTGAACGCAAAGGAAAGGATGCCAGTTTGACAAATCCAAGAAAAGTTTATTATGAATATGGCACCTGTAAGATGGCAAAAAACCGTGTTACAGAAAGACAACCATGTATGACATGTTTCTTTTGAAACTGAATGAAAACCTACAAAAGTATAAAATAACCCTGTAAAATGAAGTATGTACAATTCTGAGTTGCAGCATTATTCATGGTCAATGACAAAACAAACGAAAACAAAACAAAACAAAAGATGTTTCTCAAAAAATAAGCCAGGCACTCAAAGTTAGCTTCAGTTAGTTCATGTTTTCCTTTGAAAACAAAATAAAAAATAAAATAAAAAAATGTACAATAGTTTTTTTTCTCTTTTTAATATTTTAATTTGTTCGCTTTTTAGAATTTATAACACTGTTAACATTGAGACTAAGAGAAACCCCTTTTCTCCCATAGTTTTTTTTCCTACTTGGCACCAAGTTCCTCATAAAAGAATCTGTATAATTGTACAAGAAATAGTTAAAAACACAGACACAGTTCGTCACAGGTAATGAAGTGATTTTTCATATTGTCATTTTTAAACACTATTTATCTGACAGCAGCTGAGATTAGTTTAAGATTAAATCACCAGCAATCATTTTTGACACAACACAGAAAAACATTGAAGCAGCTCGTCCGGCTGCCCAGTTTGTAACATATGGGTGTATTTCCTGGCCCACTGTGTCTGCTCGGAGCTGCCCCCCTACTCTCACCTCCCCAACCCCCTCATTGCTTTTCCACTGCCCCCCTTCTCTCATCTCCCGAACCCCCTCATTGCTTTGCCACGTAGAAAATTCTAGAACGCTATAGGATCCCTGTTCGTTCTTGTCTGCTGACACCAAAGCTCTCCTGCAACCTCCTGCTCTGTAAGAACAATCCATCCTGACATTTTTTTTTTAAACATTTTTTTTTGTCTAAAAACATTTAGTTCACGACCTGGGTTTGAGTTAACAGCAACATCTTTACAGAAACAAACCACAGACATTTTTTTATTCCTGATGAGCAAAGCCTGATTGGGTTAAAAAGACAAAGGATCCCCCCTCCCTTTGCTGGACAGACTACAAAACACTGAACTTTGACAAAGCTGCTGGACCGAACAAAATCAAGTAAACCAAACAGTCAACTTAGTAAACATGCAATTTCAAAACACCTATAAAAATAGATTTATAGTGCGAAATATTTTTTTCATCTCTTTAGAAATCTTTAAAATTGTTTATTGTCCTGAAATACTACCATGAACATTTTTTTTATTAATTCCTGTGAGTTGCAGGGTCCTTGAAGTCAACAGGTTTGGTGGAAACCAATGAAATACACCCAATGCATACAAGAAGCACAAGGGACTCTGGGAATGTGTTCGCAACTGAGGCTTGTATGGTTCCAGTCTAGTCGTTAAATCTAAATGCTACTTTTTCATCTTAATTTTTTTCAAGAGTAAATGCAAGCTGGAAACGGCAATCCCAGAATTCCTCAGTGGCAAAAAATGGCTCCATAAACCTTTGAGCTAGTTAAGAGTCTTTTTTTTTCTCTGAGAGAAAGAGAGGTCTGTAAAGACTACACGACAGCAAAGCAATAGCAGGAACAGAAAGAAGGGAGTACAGAGGAAAAAAAAAGAAAAGCAGCAAAAAAGGTGACACTACATTTGGGAAGGCCACCACACAAAATCCACTAACCTCAACTGTTTCACTAAGACTGCAGAGGGGAATGTAAAGGGGAGAATAGGGGGACCAATGCGGACACCCCCCCCCCTACTTTACCCCCGTACCCAGTCCCCAGACTACAGAAAGCACAGAGAAGACAAAGGACGAAACGGCTACATCTGCTCGGTATATACTGCATATAGTAACACACACTGAAATCGCTATGGAAACTGACAGCCAGTGACACTTACACATTGTACACGTTTACGGATTTCACGCTTGGTAATAGATGACTGAATGGATGGCTGCCAAAGGATGAAGTGACAGTATTTTTCAGTTTTATTACTATCATTTCTTTTTTTTGTAAACGACAAAAAAAATCACAGTGTTTTAACACCAATCTGTGAAAGAAAATCATATATATATTTTTTTCAACGTGGGAAAAAATAGGAATGTGATTTTTTTTCAAATAAACAAAACAAAACAAAACAAAACAAACAAAACACTTTTTTTTTTACATTTCTGACTGAAATGTATGTCCTTGTATCAACCTCTTTGATATGTGATTTCAGAGAGTCTGAGTGAACAGTGGAAGGAAACTTCTTATTTAGGAGATGGTCGGTAGAGATGCTAGGCATTAGATAACGAGGGGAGAGTTTAAGGAAACAAAAACAACACAAAAAAGGGATAGAAAAAAAACGTTTTTATATTTAACATTCATTTTTTTGATTTTCAAGTCTATGATTCTCGTTATCCTCAGTTAGACTGAGAAAGAAAGTGATTCACTTTAAGCGTAAAGAGACAAAACAAAACCAAATCTTAACTTGCTCCTTTTCTCTTCCTAGTGCCCAATAGCATTGAGCTCAGCTGACAATAAACATGGAATGGCTATGAGAGTAATGTTGGGATAAGGAGCAGGGCTCATAAATAATAAAAAAAAAAAAGCTTGGGGTAAAGAGGTTTGGACTGCACTAGAAAATCCTCCCCCGGAACACCTTACATCTCTAACCCTGGAACAGTGCCTATACCGGTCAGATGAGTGAGGGGTCAGTGGATGGTAGCACCATGGATCTGCAGAGGAGGAAATGGAACTAGGAGATAGTATGTCATGTACTGACCTGTTCCAAAGTCCTGGGATTTTGTGTTCTTTTAACTGTTGTTGTTGGTGTTGTTGCAGTAACATTCTATTCACAGGTCAATACCCGGCTGAAATTGCTTTTTTTGAGTAAATGTATGATTTGCAAGTTAAATCTGAACTATAAAAAAGGAAAACAAAACATTTATTTCTAAAATACTAATTCCCTCACTTAGAAAGAATCACAAACCCTTTCAACTAGGTCAAATAGGGCAACATCCTTTTTGTCATCGTCAAACCTTGATCACATCAAGATATGGTTCTGAAACAATCACAGTTTCTATGTTTTTTTTTCTGTTGACATCCACTTCAGTCCCCTTTAAATATACAAGGCATCCGAATAAAGATGCAACGAAATCGACTCAAATAAAAAGTACACCTTGTTCTGCCTACAGAGAAGTCATCCACCCCAGCGGTGTTGAGTTCTCTGAAGACAGAAAAGAATAGTCAGTTTAGTCCATTCAGAGAATATGTCACTGACACCTAGAGAACGGGGAGGTATGAAAGATAGAAAGAGAAAAGTCTAGAAAGAGAGAAAAGGTGGGAGATAGAAAGATAGAAAAAGATGTGAAGTGAGAAGGAGAAAAGAGAGGAAGAAGAAGAAGGTAGAGAGGGACAATACGTACATTTAAATTCGACAAGCGCAATTGCTCGAAATTCAAAGTGCTAGAATTATTTCAAATGTCCTTTTACAGTTCTCACAGTCTCCCGCTGGATAACACAGTTTTGCGTCTTTCATATTTTTTTTTTGTTCTTGTTTATTCATTCGTGTATCATTTTATCGTTTCTGTCTCTCGAGAAAAAAAGAGTCTGGTAACACAGTTGCTAAACACAGTAAGGTGGTCTCGGAAGGATGGGCTTCAGTCCTCCTTGCGGTCGAGAGTCTGCGTGGCGTGAATGCCGTTGCTGTAGACTGGGAAGGGAAGCGAGGAGAAGAGGCCCTCGGCCGTGGTGAAGACGTTGGCGGCGGCGGGCATCTGGGAGAGGCTGGCGCCGGTGACGGCCGTGCCAAACGGGCCCGACATGTTGAGCCGGTGCACGTGGTGGTAGAGCATCTCCATGGGCGTCTTGGGGTCGATGGCGAAACCGGGGCCGTTGACGTCCACGAAGTTCATGGCGTGCGCCGCGTTGGGGGCCGCCGCTGCAAGCAGGTTGGCGCCCTGCATAGCCAGCGTGACGTCAGCCGGCGCGTAGCGGATGGTGCCGGTGGTGTAGACGCGCGGGGCGCCCGAGGTGGGGGCGGAGCTGGCGGCTGCGGCGGCTGCCAGGGTGCCCGTGACGCGGTGGACCAGCGGGAGGACCATGTTGCCCGCCTGCAGCCGCTGAAGGGCCTCCAGGTCGCCGCTGTAGAGCAAGGAGCCGTTGCCGTTGCTGGAGGAGGAGGAGGAGGTGGTGGTGGTGGTGGGAGTGCCGCCCTGCTGCTTGTCCCGAGGCGACGCCGACAGTGGCGGGGAGAGGGGGTCAGAGGAGGAGGAGCTGGACGGCGGTGCCAGGTTGGAGCCGACGCTGGAGGTGGAGTTGGGGGTGCTGCCGTTGAAGCCCGCTTTCCTAGCGCCGCCGCTGCCGTCTGTGCCCGGCGGGGTGAGCACCGAGTCGGGAATGGTCACCTGGAGCCCCGTGGAGCCCTGTGGGGAGGGGAAGGGCTCGGTGGCGGAGGCGCCCCCCCCTGTGGGGGGCTTGGTCATGCTGTAGGGCGACTCGTTGCGCGAGATCTCCCGGTTGGGCGGGTAGTTCCAGATGCTGCTGTCGTTGTCAAAGTTGATGGGCTCCGACATCTCCGTCTTGATCTTGAGCACTGAGGCGCTGGCGGGTGACGGCGGAGGGAGCAGGGGCGGCTGCTCGCCCAGAGCGCCAGGGTCCACCACCGGGGGGCTCTGCGGCTCCTCGGGCGACAGCCTCAGCCGCTGCCTCCGGCCCCCGCCGTTCCACTTCTGCTTTTTCCGCCTCTTCTTGCGCTTCTGGTGCTTGCTGGCGGCCGCGCCTCCGGCCAGCTCTGCCACGGCCAACCCACAATCCTTTGGGCTGAGCCCCGTGTGGTGGTGGTCCTCATCATCATCCTCTTCCTCATCATCATCGTCTTCCTCCTCGTCCTCCTCCTCTTCCTCGGACGACGAGGAGTTGGAGTCGCGGAGCTCCAGGCCCTCAGCGTCGCCGTAGTGCTCCACCTTGATGTGAAGGCCCCCCAGACGGCCCAGGCGGCCCTCCTTGGTGTCTGCCTCGCAGTCGGACGGCTCCAGGCTGTCCTCGCTGTCCTGGCTGTCGGGGTTGCTGGAGCTGTCGCCCTCCTCCTGCCGCCGCATCTCGTGCTCCTGCGTCGGCTGGCGTGGCTGCTTCTTGCTGTCCGACTCCGGGTCCTCGCTGTTCTCCGACGACTGGTTGCCCTTGCCATCTGATTTGGAGTTATCATTGTCCTCTGCAAAAAAACAACAAAATAAAAGGGTATGCGGGGTAAAGAGTTAGCAACGAATGGTTGAAACCGAATGTTTTTTCTCAGTACAGTTGCATTTTCAGGTTAATCAATGCAATTTTTCACTGACAAAGTAACAGATCACGATTTGTTTCAGCCGTAAAAACATCTCAAATATTACATTCAAATTATATGGCTAGGGTTATTTTTTTTTTTGTACAATATGTTTATTGCGTTTTTCCAAAAAGTACAAAAACTAGTGGTAAGGAATTACCAAAAGCCATTTTTAAGAGAAAGATTTCAGAGTGCAACTCTTGTTTTTTTAGGGTTGCCTATGTTAGTGGAGTAGAGTGTGTGTGTGTGCTCCTGTGTTGCCTCCTGTGAGGACCCGGCTCCCCCTCATCCTCCTCCCGTCCTCTGTAGTGCTGTAGCTCTGTTGCGCTTTTCATCAGGAACTAATTGTACAGCTTCATTTGGGGCGCTGGCAACTCGTGCCCCTGGGGAACCAGCGCCACTGCCAGGCTGCCAGTCTACCACTGCGCAGAGACACATTGTTCTGGCCGGGCAGCAGCTGGCACGGCCGCTCACAAACACACACACGCACACACACACACACAGATGCGCACGCACAAAACACTCTCTCTGCACTCTTCCTGACATAGGCTGGCAAGAGTATGGGCAGCATGAAGGAAAGGAGGAGGGGGTGGGGGCATGTGCCAATGATGCCAACGGACAGGTGTACCCACAAGGAGAAAAAAAAAAGCCATCTTTGCCCAGTTTCCGGAGCTCTCGCCCACTAATACCCACTGATTCTGTGCGGGGAGCCGATTAGAGTGCTCACGCCCCGCACAGCTGTCGGTGATGCTTGTTTGCTGAATGCCGCGTTCCCATGCGCTATGCTGGGCTTTGGCGCTGAGTGGAAAAAAAAGGGCACACAGTTGTTCATAATTGGGGGTTTGTCAGTGGCACAGGAAGAGAGGGCTTACGCTACCGGAGTTATCCTTGAAGTCTGATTCGGAGTCGGAGGTCTCGGAAGACTCGGATGCTTTCTCGGGGAGGTTGGGGAGCTGGGCGATATCCATGGGCACGTCTTTGTACTCCGGATTGCTGCAAGATGTTCAGAAAGGGAAGGAAAATGCATAGAGAATGAGAACAAGCATGGGTTTAAAGTAACACACACACACACACACACACACACACAAAAACAATAGAGGGTAGCAGAGGGGAGACAAGGGGGTCCTTGGCGTCGACGATAGAAAATCATTTAGGGGAGATAGTGGGCAGTGGCGTGAAGCACATGGCAGCCCTTTTATCCTCCTCACATTGGGATTGATCCGCCGCCCCCGTAAGAACATCCCCTCTCTAATGATCTCTGACAAAGCCGTTGCCCAGTGCAGGAAAGGCTGAGGAAATTAAGCAAAGAGGAGGACGGGGATTGGGGAGGGCGGAGGGGTGGGGTGGTGTCAGGGGAGGAGGGAGATAAACATATCGGCTGCTGGCTTTCAGCAAAATGCTGGAGGATTCCTTAGCAACTGCCTAAACACACTCAGACACACACACACACATACACACACACATACACACACGCCCACAGAGTTAATGTTCAGTAAGGCCGGAGTGTTCACCTGAGCACATAATTGACCCAGATGATGTTCTTCTCGTTGCCGTTCTTGGCGTTGATGGTGATGGTGGCGCTGGACTGGATCCAGATGTAGCCACTGTTCTTCTGGATCCATCGGTAGTACTTGGTCACGCACTGACCCTTGTTCATCACTGAAACAAACAGGATCAAGAGAGGAGAGGTAGAGGAGTCAGATGAATGTGCAAATCCTGGTCAAAAGATCCTATGCTACGTACAGTTCCTAAAGGGTACATTTGATTGTCAAAATAGCGGCATTACACGACAAAGCTAGGTGTGTAATCAGCTAGTAATGCTTGAAATCTTTGTTCATATTCAGGAGAAAAATATCTTGGTGAAATTAACACCAGAAATGGCAGAACTTGTTTTGAGACCTCTCTACTGCTGAGTCATATCACTCCCTGACTTTAACATGTCTGCCTGCTACCACACTGTCCAGCAAGAACTTCAGAATATCTCAACCACCATAATAATCTTGTGGGCCATTATTTTGGAATTATGATTCTAAGCCAAAAACATGGACAAATTGTAGTCTGTCACTTATGGTAACTACTGGTAACTGTTCTCTTCCTGCATGACTCCTGGCAGCTGGGTTGGGTTGGTCCCTTTAGCCATTCATCTGCCCAAGGGGTCTTCCTCATGTTCTGCTCTCGAGTGCTCCTTGTTAATGCCTGTGAAGCGCTTCAAGCAAACTCTACTGTAAATGGGGCTATACAAATTGAATCGAATTGAACGGCATGTTTGTGTGAACTTCACTTGTATAACTAAAACATCATGTACGGGTTCACTTGTTCACTTCACTTGTATAACTAAAACCTCCTTTCTGGGGCTACATGGAGGCTGACCTCGTGCACAGCGGTCACCTCCCTCCTGGCAGCCCAGTGCTGCTGAGGTCACATGCAGTGCCGACAGCACACCAGTAAAGGGCACTGTGTCTGTGTGCCAATGCCATCCCTGCCAACACCCCCCACCCCCATCTCCAGCCCCTGCGGAATGCCCTTGTCCGGGTCCACTGGAGTGAAGACACATCAGCGAGAGCAATAAATTTGGCTAAATTAACAGCTAAACGGCTATCTCAACCAATATGGATCTGCATTAATCATTGTGTGCTAAAACAGAAACAGTCAGAGCCCAAACGACGTAGTAAATTCAAATTCTTAGTTTAATTACTGCTACAAATAGCACTTTCCATAAAAAAGAGCTCTACGAGCAGAGTGATTTATAGAAAAAGAAGTCCAGTAATTAAAACTATTAGAGACTAATAGCATTGTTTAAGGAGACGTCCCAAGGGCTAAAATAATTGACTGCAGTTTACAGGCTTTCTTACTTTATGGACGAAATATAATATTGCTAAATTGGCATTCAGCGCTACAGTTGACTAAATGTAGATGGACGCGTTGTTTCACTGAGTGTGGCAGGCCTCGTGTTTACTGTTGCAGTTTAGATCATTTTATTTCACTTGCATTAAGTGAGAAAAATTTGTTTTTATATTTTAAAATACTTGCTGATTTTTTTTTCAACTTTTCGATTATGAACTTGCTAATACATAATAAAAAGGTTTACAACACTAATCCAGGAATAAAATAATCCAATACAGTATTTTCAATGCATTTGATATTTTAATATAAGTCAAAAACTCATGAAATGACAAGAAAAGCAGTAGTGTGCATGCAGTCTGGCTGGATTGCGGATGGCTCTGACTATGTTGTGTGGGCCTCTGGCTCGTCTTCCTGCCACAGCTGGGGCTCTACAGATGGGCCAGTCAGAAGGCTCCATCTCACCACTGTCAGTGGAGCCTGGCATCCGCACCGACCGCCATCGATGGCCCTCCACCACACGGCCTGTCCCGCAATGCTGCACCTTCTCAGGTGGGGCTTGTTTTTGAACCCCTTTCACTTATCGTGCCATTTAATCAATCACGGCCCTGTTTGTGCCATTGATTTCGTGTTAATGAAGAGTTAATGTTTCCCCCTCCGCGCCCTCTGTCTCACATTCGCCTCCAGTCATTCTCTCATTCTCTCTCTCTCTCTCTCTCTCTCTTCCTGTTTGTCTTTTGTACTCCTTCCCCAGGCCGTCTTCCTCTCTCTCGTCTCTTTGGCCTGTCTGTCTGACACTCGATCGTTTTCACTGGTTCTCTGTTTCAATCTTCCCCTTCCCTTGCTACCCTCTCTCCTCTGTTCCAGTGAACAGTTCCACTGATGCCTATCTCCTCTTCCCTTGCGTCTCTTCCTCCCACACTCTCACTCTCTCACCTCAGCTGCTCAACTTGAGTGCATCATGCACATTCCTGCACGTGTGCGTGCCTGTGTGTGTGTGTGTGTGTGTGTGTGTGTGTGTGTGTGTGTGTGTGCGTGTTGGGTGTACGTCAGGGAGGGAAGCCATGCTTCAGGCTTGCCCGCGGCTGCTTCACCCAGCACCAGATTAAAGGGTCCGTATTCCTTTTTAAGCCCTGGCAGGAAGAAAAAAACACACACA